>OMLB01015622.1:0-18755 GCA_900302555.1 Myripristis jacobus | reverse complement strand
TAACCTGAGAGACAGAGAGAGAGAGAGAGAGAGAGAGAGAGAGAGAGATCCAGGGCTGAATTTCTCTCCCAGCACACCCCTGGTTATGCCTGTACATCAAATATTCTGACTCTTTTCATTTGGATTCCAATGTGTGTAAAATAAAATGTTTAATGTTTAATTAAGTGTTAAACGCAACAATATATTTTGGAAAGGTTTGAGAAATCACAGTAGGGGTGTCGCAATACACCGGTGCAGACAATATTCAAAAAACTGTGATATTCAAAAAATTAAATCTTGATATCATGTTAATAATACACATACAATAATACAATGAAAATGATCCAGTGCATGTTCAATCATTTGTTTCTTCCAGTTCTCGCTTTATCTCTCTCGCCCAACACCACACACACATACGCACGTACACACACACAGAACGTACACACCTGACATGGTCACACACTCCCTCTCCACCTCCCTACATTCGTATTTTGAGTGTGATTCATTTAGCAAAACGGAGACAAAACATACAATAAACAAAGTTAAAGATGAAGCTTTCTATAGATATCATTATATTAATAATATTGTTACTGTGAATTCTTTCAGCCATACTAATCTTGTAGTGAAACTGTGATATCATGACAGCCAGATCACAGGTTAATGTACCAGATAGAGCGAGGGCTGTGGCTCCTCAGCAAAAGTGGATAACACATTTGCAATCTCCATTTAACTGTATTCACGGAAATTAATGCCTTCTGAAAGCCCCGAAACAGGTATTTCCATAATAATAAGTTGCGCTTGCACTTTTGATTGCGAGATGGTATTTCTAGGATGGGTCTCAATTCAGAAAATAGGACTTCAAGTGTGAATTTCAGGGCAAATAAACAGTTTTATTGGGTGTGAACTGCTGACTTGACACCCTGGCAGTCGTCCCGGAGTCCATGACAGAACTGGGGACGCAGGTTGATGAGTCGAGTCAAATCTACTTTTAAATTTGTATTTATCAAGGGTTAGGGTTTGGGGCAAGTGTTTTACAGAGCAATAACTGCCATTACAAACAAGAACTACGAGGCCGGAGATGGTGAGTGAGTGAGAGAGAGAGAGCGTGTGTGTGTGTTTGTGTGTGTGTGTGTACATAAGAAAGAGGAAGAGCACAAAGATACCTGTCTGGTTTCCAGGGTGACAAAATAAAGTAATAATTCAATCACTCACTTCTGCTCAAATTTAATTGAATTGATTTCTCATTGTCTTCAGTCCCAAAAGAGACCTTGTTCTTGGCTGAATATTATAATAAATTTCATTAACCCGTCATACTGATACAAATCTCTGTGGCTGTATTTCACATTAATTTCTGCCCAAAGGTGAATCTAAGTCCAATTGCACACACATACACCACGGTATTACGTAACACATTCTCTCACATAGTACCAGATTTGTGTAACCTGTTTGAGAGGTGCTGGCGTACCTGAGAACTGTGCACAGCCTCCGACACACACGTACGCACTTGGAAATGCACGCACACACACGCCCACGTGCACAGAGAGCTCGCTGCTGAACGCCAACAGGACCAGTTTAACCTCAATCTGCAAAGCACTCGATATTTGCCTTCTTGTTATTTCGGGAGATGAAGCTTTTTATTTATTTATTTATTTGTATTTATTATTGCTATTATTTTTTGCCTCTGTTATCAGTGCCCCCGGGTTAGGCGGGAGCACATCTAATGGACGGTTATCTCATTTCTCCGGTTGCGCTTGTGTTTGTGTGTCAGATGACTCTCCGTCCTGGTACCCAGCCGTGAGCTCAGTGACCATCCTCATGAAGGACAGCCATGTGGGAGGATGGGTGACATTCTTCAACAGTGATGCCTGTCTTTCAGCAGTGACTCTTCCGCTAGCAATTTGATTTTAAGCTGACTTGAAAAGGGCAGCAGTAAATATAAAAAGACAGATCGGGAGCTACTGAGTCACTTCATCTAATTCTCTGGCTCTCCTTTCTTGCTCTTCAAGGTACTTATTCCAGGCATACTGGATGAGTCACATTTATAGTATGTCAACCCCCCATGGCCTCCAAGCTGCCTGTCCATACCGGAGTCTAAATTCCCTCTCCAGTTACCATATTCTAATTCCTTTCCATCATTTAAAGGGCTTTCAGGAGGGATTACACACCCTTTGTGGTGGCCATAATGGAGGTCCTCAGCCCTCTGGAAATGGTGACTGTGAACAGATGGCGACGTATCTTAACACTTTTCTTTCTCATTTTGCCACCGATACGTCTGACTGATTGTGCGTTTCGATGTCTATAGTATCTGGTCAGCTCAGTGTCACGGTCCTGGTGTTAGCCACAGCAATGTTAAAGGGGCATGACACCCAGATGGAAAATCGAGATTTTGCTGGCACCTAGTGGTTGAACTTTTTTATCTCGCTGAAGTGATGTAATTGTGAGTGTCCAAAAGTGCTACATAATTGCTGGGTTTGGTCAGAAATGCAACAGAGTTTAAGCTTTAAATCCCATAAAAGATTCAGGGTTTCATCACCTTTTAAGATTTGTATTTGCTAACGTATCTAGTAGAAGATAAAGCGAGTGTCTTGCATGCAGGTCAGCATTAATGGCACTCCATGCAAAACAACTTGCTGTCCATTTAGCTTGGTAACCAAGACAAATTAGATCATTTTCAAGCAACCCATGGTGCTTTGGAGTAGATACTAGGACCAAGACAGCTCCTTGTGCCAAAGTGACCTAACTGGGGGGAAAAAATCTACCTCATCAGATTATTCCATTTTATTTTAAATTTACTGAACTGGCCTACACCCACACCACAATGTTTGTTTTGTTTTGTTTTGTTTTGTTTTGTTTTGTTTTGTTTTGTTTTGTTTTGTTTTGTTTTGTTTTGTTTTGTTTTGTTTTGTTTTGCATATCTTTGTTATTCCCAGTGGTTGATATGCCATTATAGAAATAAAATCCATTTTCAACTGGACCTATATGGAGGCGGCAGTAGTTGCTAGATGGTTGGTGATGGAATTGCGAAAAACCTATAGGTCTGCTTATCGTTTGAAATATTTTCATACTGGCACGTACTTTCAACATCTGTACAGATCAATATTTTTTTCTCTATTTTTTATGAGGCAAATAATTTTATTGCAGGAACCAGTTTTCAAAGAGTGAGAAAGCAAACATAGAAGAAGCTTTTATTTTGTACTTCAGCCGATATGCCTGAGATGTGGGGTAAACCCAAATGTAAAGATCTTTGTCTCTGTAGAGACAGATGCAGAAAGTTGGCTTCTTCCATAATTTACAGCATTATGAACATATTTTGGGGACAGAGACGTGACCCACACCATCCTTGTGAGTTAGTCTTTGTGTAGTTAAGCAGTCTTTATGGCCAGGAGGACAATTTTGCAATTAAACGTTGCATAGATGCAGACCAATCAGAGTTTGTGAGATGTGGATTTTCTGGGTTTAACTCAGTGCAAGATTAGTTTTAGCTAGTATAAGATAGATTGCTAAAAACCGAAACGGAAGTGATGTGAATGAAGATGCACATCTGTAAAGGCTTACCATTCTTATAGGACGGTTGCATCTGAGCAACATTAGCACCATTTTACTTCAGCATGTTTTGGTCCTCTGTAGTTCAGCTTGTAGGAACAGCCAGACATCATTTCCATGAATCCCCTGAACCTGCTATTAACAGGGAAATCATACACCACTTTTTGAGATGTTTGCAGTGGATACCAAAGGTTGCACATCTGTGCATAGAAGGAGTAATTAGCTCACCCCATTAAAGGGTTCTTCCATACACCAAGAGGATTTGGACCAATTATATTTCATATCTTATTACCTAAGAGGATCAACAAGTATATTAAAGAGCGAAACGAGCTCTGAAGAACTACTGCTGCTACTGCAATAGTGTGAAAGAGATGGAATGGACTAATGGGGCCTTTCAGCATGCAGCAGAAGACATTCATCTTTATTATCAGAGGATCATACTTCTGTAGCCAATGGAGAGGTCTTTAAGACTCTGGCTACTGACTAACCAGCTGGTCTCATCTGAAAGTAAAAAGGCTCAGTGTGCTGCCTGGCCCACCTCCCTCACAGAGGCGCTCTCAGTCCCATTATCGCTTTCCTGCTACCTCTCAGTCTCACTTTCAAACACAAGACAAAATCTCACACAAACACAGGGGACCCAGCGGACTTCATCTAGGCGGAGGCCTCTCTTCCCTGTTTCATCTGCTGGTTCAGAGGCTTCGACTCAGGCTCTGAGTGACTTATCTTTCTCATCATCCCTCTCCCTGTAGTCCATCACTCTGCATTAGTATTGGGATGAGCTAGAATTCTTGGTCCTGTCTCTCTAAAACATACAGCATGGACAGGAAATATGCTGGCTCGCAATGACAGTGGTGATGAAGATGATGACAGTGAGGAGGAGGAAGAGATGCAAATGAGGATGAAGAGAAGGAGGAGGATTTCAGTGAGGAGTAGGAGGGAAACGAGGAGGGAGATTAGAAAACACTTATGAGGGTGGCACTTATGAGGATGATGACGGTAATGAGGAGAGTGGTGATTACAATGATGGAGAGACCGAAGAAAAGAGGCAAAGCACTGTTGGGATGAAACAATGACAAATGTAGGTGGTGCTGCACTGGACTCCTTCAGCACACGCAGTTTTAAATACCATATGACTGTCACGCTGCTCGAATGCATCTAGGGCACCAACAGCACCATCCTTGGCTTTGGTCACATATCTTTCACATGTAATCCTTGAGATGTAAAGCCTGAGGGAAACCAGTGGATCTGAGGAAGGATCTGGACTCTGTGACAGCTTGAGAATGGACAATGCCAAGGGGACTTATAGCATCAGATTATATTACCGATGACAGATGACACTGCACCACTGAGTCAAGGCTGCGTCCCAAAAGACAAGAACCAGAAAGCAATAGGACTTGCCAAATGGCCCTTGCCCTCAGTGCCCTGGTGCACCTGGGCTGGGAACAAACAGCAGGGAGATATCACTGCTGTTGGGTAAAAACCCAGCATCCCTGAAATGTCATCCCTCTAAAATGAAGGGAAAAAAACATTTGTATATTGATAGCTGCGTATTTTGGAAATCATAATGGATTTTGAAATGATTTCATACGCCCAACGGGCTCTCGATTCTCCCAGCCCAGAGAGAATCCTTTCATTTCAGTGCCAGGATGAAAATAATAATAAAAAAAAGGAGTTACAAGGTCTGCAGCTGACAGCAGTGACATGCCCCATCAGTCTGAATCAGACAAGAGAAATGAATCACCTGATGCCCATGCCACCTTCCAGGTCCCAGTTCTGGAAACGCTCTCCCCACAACACAGTGCAATTTTCCCATTTAGCAAGCTAGATCATAGAAAGCAGGCAATGGCCACAGCACACAGGTAAATGGAGCAAACAGAGCAAAAAATAGAGAGAAAGAAAACTAATGGCAACAACAACAATACTAAAAATAATAATAAAAAAAACTAGATAAACAGTGCATTCACACATACAGAATATAAGGACTGCCATTTAACATTGTTTAGGTCAGAGTTTTTGTTTGTTTGTCTTTATTTTTTGTTTGTTTTTCCTTTTTTAACTTCTTTTTTTTTGCATTCTCTTTAATCTACTATGTTGTCCTGGTGAGAGGCAACGGAGAAAAGTCTTGCAGCTCTGGAGTTTTGATGATAACAGAGAGCCTTTACAATATCTCTACACAATTCTATTTATGTTAATCTCATTCCTCTCCCTTCCAGCGCCTTCTTGTGATGGCTGGCCTGCACTGTGAGAGCTAAATCTGAACGGCAGCTGGTAGTTCATACCATATGAGTGAAGACTCACATTAATGCAAAATCTATGACAGTTAAGTCGGTCTCTGAGTTTGCTATCCTTATTCAAGAAGTTACAGCCATTATCTTTACGGCATATTGTTTCACCAACTACAAAGGGGAAAAACTGGCTGATGCAAAATCACCAAAAGCCTGCATGGGGCTAAAACTGGGGATTAACATTTCTGTAAACAGTGAGGTTTTAATTACACTTTTATCACAGTGGAATCAAAGCATTGCTGAAAGCATTTGTCTCTAAGCCTGACAGCTTAACTGTTTTATCTGATGCAGAGCAGTCTGGTGAGGACTGGTTGAAGTGGCAATCACAGTGGATAAGAACTGTTTAATGCAAAGTGCTAAGACAGAATAGCTTGCAAGAGGTCTACAGACAACTGTGGTTAACCCCATAAATCCTACATTTATGTATCCAATAAGGTTCACTTCCTGCAACGCACAGTTGGGTGTGCATGTTCAGGCACCATAAGGGTCTGTATTGAATTTATTTCTGACCTTCACCAGTCAGTTTGATAACTACAGTCTTTAAAATCACGTCTGTGCATAAAGGTTTACATCGTCAGTTTGTTATATGAGCTTGACCCCAGCTGGAATAATGCATGTCCCTCTTATCAAATTGAGCGCAGTGTCCAAAATGGCCCGAGGGAAAGATCAATCAGCGGTTAAGAGGCTGAGGCATGGTTAAGCAAAACTAGTTAACCTCCTAACCCTCATTCACAACAAAGCAGAGCATCATTTACACACTGGTGAACTGGCAGCGCACACACGCAGAATTAATTGAAAGCAGCCGAATTCAGAGGAGATAAACAAGCGCGCGCGGGCACCCACGCACGCACGCACACGCGCGCGCGCGCACAAAGAAAAGACAATTAGCCTGTTTTGTGTTTTCTGATAACAGATAAGACATTTCAGGATATGATCCTTATGACTGTAGACTACACGACAAAATAATTTCAGGTGTCTCTCCAAAAAAAAGAGAGCTGTTCTAAATGAAAGTTTAAACCACCAGCGGACCTGTAAACCATGGGCATCCAGGCTGGATTGCTCGGCACACTCATCAAAGGTGGAAGAAATGCGCACAAAGGGACAAAAAAACGTCTCCAAAATTGAGGAGCAGTATGAGCTGCTGGTGCGGACAACAACAAATCCATGAAAATACTAATTACAATAAAAAAAATTTGCACAAATACCATTAGGTGTAATGAAGTTAAAAATAGAGCCCAGTTTACCTGCAACAGCTGATGGCCGAGAGCATGTCATATATTTCAGCGTATCCTGGAAATGAGTCCCAAACATAGAGTTTTCCCTCAAACCAGTGGAGCTGCACGTGAGACTTCAATCCAGTTTTAATAAAAACAGCACTTGCTTATCCGCGTTTTCATTTGCCCGCACAAACAACTGGTTGTGCTCTGTCAGCGGATTCCCATTAACAACTATGGGCTGGACGCGCCGCTGCGCAATGACGCACGCCATGGACTCGCAGCTGATTTGGATTCTCCAAAGCAGCGCAAGATGAGCGCTCCGAACAACTCCTCTGATGCTGCCTGATGTGCCCATCCAAAACAGTCGCTTTACTGTATGGGGGGAAAAAATCTTTGATGCCACCACGAGCTTGAGGCTGAGGGAGGGAAAAATGGCTTACATCATCTCTTCAGTTTTACACCGAATAGAGAAAACATTTTCTTCAAAAGAGAGACAGAAGAGAGGGGAACTTGTTGCCCCCAAAATGAATTTCATTAATATTTTCTCTCTAACGTTGCACTGGACATCCGCCCATTGGATCCAGATCGTTCAAATCAATAACCAGAAGTGACAAAAAGTAATCCTAAATTTTAATAGGGCCATTGATATACAACATATTATTATGATCCCATCTCTGTTTTGACACTCTGGAGAAATGAAGTGACAATAATTCTGTCAGTGCAATTTTAACGCTTCACGTCACCACTTAAAGCTGTTATGCTTTTTAATCAGCCTCACAGAAAAGAAAATAGGCGAAGACACATGTAAACCTACAGGACTGGCGCTGAGGTGGCCCAAGGGCTACATGTCAGGATGGGGGGACCCTCTGCCAAGGTGTTGGCATCTGATGGATGGAGCATGACAACCCACCCTTCCGGCCTCACCTCGTCGCCTGTGCGCTCTGAGACCAGCCCCCACTCCAGTCCAAATCGCACCGCTCTGCGCCCCGAGGAGAGCGAGGGGCGGTCAGTCAGCCGGGCGCTGATCTGATGTGATCGCAGTTCACATGTCAACCACAACTGTTTGAGCTCACTCTGCTTATCTTAGAGCGGCCAGGTAGCCGGGTGGTTCATCCGGAGGAGCTGGGTAAAGCGCCCCTTGTTGGCAGGCATTGAGCAAGACGCTGAGTTCCTCCCAGCTGCAGAGGAGCTCTACAGGGTTGCAATAACTTTTGCGTATGAAATGAGTTCCAATGTTGTGCCTTATACACGGAAAACGAAAGCACCAAGCGCAAATATGTGCAAAACTGCAAAAACATAGTGCAAAAATGTGCAGCAACATTACAGAAAACCATTTTTTTGCTGTCTAATTGTCTGAAAGGCTTCTTTTCTGGTTTCCACTTTAGACTCAGAGCTCAGAGAGGACGCTACCTGTTGACCTGATCTTGGTTAAGAAGAGAGATATGACGGCTGTGTTTTGGTTTTTGAATTAACAAATAAACATATTATTTGCTCAAAGCTGATTCTGTAATGAAGAGATTACCCCTTTCAAATAGGAAAGAAACAGGCAGCAACACCAAGCACATAAAGTTTGAAAATCACTGAAGGGAGAGCGCAATTACCAGGACATCTCTGTGCAACATGCACACATACACACACACCTGTGAGTGTGTGTGTGATCACAGTTTGACGTATATGTTGTTATGTGTGTCTTCTGTTTTTTAAGTCATCCTTTGCCAGTGTTCAAGGCTGAGCTTGGGGAGAAACACCAAGCAGAAGTTAAAACTCAACGAGGACATACAACAAATAGGCATTATGGCTCACTTGAGATGAACACTGAAAAAATGAATTCATTCCTAGTACATGGACGTCTGTGGCTGAACATGACCTCTGACCTCCTTGTGGAGGGGAGGAGAAGTGTGTATTTTTTCCAGTAGTTGTATCTGCAGGCTGCAGATTAGTACCAAAACACCCCCTCAGACTATGTGAGTAAAAAAAAAGAAAAAAAGATGTGCCCACATTGTTGACTGAGCTCATCATGGAGCTCGTTGAAGAGAGATGATCATTTCTCTTCCATCGGTTTGAAATGAGGAGGTTTGCAAATGTGTTCTGATGTTGCCAACTCATCCCCCAATTCTACAGACTGCAAGATGCCTCTAAATTCATGTTGAGAAATATCTGAAAACATCACTTTGGACACCACCAATGTGTGTGACCAAAGTGGACTTTTACTTTCAGATCATGCAAGCATAATAACTTCCATTGTTATCTCTGGTTTTTAGCACAGAATTAATAAGATCTTGCCACAGGTGTCCAGAGTTCCAGCAATCTGCACACAGACTCTCCAGTGCAGAACTGTAGAGGCTCACCAGCGTATAGGCCAGTACAGCCTGGCTCCAGCAACACTCCAGTGCAGAGGTATAATTTGACCCTAAGGTTATAGGGAAAGTGAAGGGGGGTGGGGTGCACAAGTCTGCAAGCAGCAGATATACCCCTCTTCATTGTTTAGGCTGTAAATTTGCATTCATGCCATTTGGTGTGCTGTCTGAAATCCCTATGGATAATAGGGATGGGATTTGCAAGAAACACCAAAATTAAAGTCTGCATGTGCTACACAGCGCTCTCCTGGCTACACTATTTTTGTTTTGTTCCATGAAATAGGTCACATCGATAAACAGCCCCTTGGAGAGTTTCCATCCTTCGGTTACTTTTTATATCATCTGTTGCATGTGAAGCGCCACTTGATTGGGAAAGATAACAACAACCGTCAGCCATAGTTATCTATAATAACAGCTCCATGCAACACTCTGAAAATCATCAGCTCTGGCAACATTGTGTATTAAAGATGATGCTGGTGAATGTATTTTACCTCCTGCTATTTTTTTTTTAAACAAGTGACACCCTGATTAGGGCACAAAAGCCAAAACATGTTGATGGGTGATCCTAATAAATAATATACTGTATTTGCAGGTAAGTGCAGCCCTCTTATACTTGTAGACTTGGTTTTTGGGTGTGCACACTGATTGAGCTATTTTTCAAAAAGCCCATTCAAGAATTTTGGACCACAAGCCACCACCACAGCCACCATCACCAAGGGACACCTGGTGCTGGTTATTTTGCTCTACTGTGCAGAAGTTAATGTCAGGATATGTCACATATCAAGTGCTGCTGTCCTTGTGCTGTGCTATACATCTGTCCTTGCAAGGCTGATAGGTTCCCTTCCCTTGTAATTCTTTATGCATATACAGTAAGAGCAGAGGACAGGTGACCAGAGAAGGCTGGTACCTTGAAGGCCATTTAGCCTTCAACCCTATCCACCCAGTGACAGGCCCACTTGTGATGAATTTCCCCCTCGTATTCTTCTCTGTCTCATCTGAATCCCGTTGTGGCATTTCCACCACATCCACCTGAGCCCTCATTCATCTGCTCTTCTGCTGCTTTTACCAAACCACTTTGCCAAAGGTTATGTGAAAGCGTGCATGTTTTATGCATGATTTATGTGTGTTCTCTGACTTCTATCACTTAGGCCTGGGCCACTGGGGAGCCTAGATTAAAGATACACCCTGAAACAAAATCTTTTTCTTATTTGACCAGTGATCACTACTCTGTTGAGCTCTCAAGTGTTCAGCTGTATTATGTATTATTCATATGTAAAGAGTAAAAGACAGCCTATATGTGGATCTTTTGAAGTGATGATTTTTTTGTGGCAGTGAAGTGAGTCTTCAGAAAGTTATTGAGCTGCCACTCAAGCACTTTAGAGTGTCTCTCTTATCCCATTGTCAAACATTTAAGTGCAACAGCAATAAAAAGCAGAACGAGCTTGTTGGAGTACTAGCATGGCCATGCATTATGCAGTGTTTGACTATCATAATCTATTTTAAAGAATTCATCTGTTTTGAAGAGGAGTTCCACACAGTTTCAAGGTGACCTTGCCTTCCCCATCTGGCTGATGGATTTCTGTGCAAAGCCTCAGAAATCACTTTTCCACAATTTATTGTACACATGACTGTGGGCTTTGCCGAGCAAGTCCTATGTCATCAACCAGTGCAAGTCACATAAATCTAACGCCCTTGAGTTGAAAAGGTGAGGACCTATGTCTATTTGACAACAATTTCCACAGCATCAAAGCTGCATTTTTCTAAAATGACGCTGAAATTCGCTGGCCAAACCCTGCACAGAGACAGAAGCTTTTAGTTAGACTAATTCAGCTCCATGGACAGCCTAGATTTCCCAGATCCATTATACGTACAGTGCAGCACAATAGAAGCCTGACATATATAATAGCTACAACAACAGAAAGCACAACAATTCAATAGATAGCCCATCTTGAGGCAAGAGCAGTGCAATATTGATTCCTGTTTTTAATGGACCAAGACCACATTTCCCCTCAATTAACTGTCAGTCACACCTGCCAGATTTATTTTCAGCACCTAGCTGGCGGTTAGTAAAAACCACTACATTAAACTTAAACTACACTGAATGCATTATTTATCTGCTGCTCGCTTTGTACCCTAAAGCTTGAAAAAAATACTGACTAGAAGCACACAGTCAAAATTTCCTACCAGTGCTTGGTACCAGTTAGTCGTATTATACTTTTGGCTGGTGACCCCTCAACATCTAAACTGAAATGTCTCATACATTTCAGAATTTGAGATATTTCATCCTCATTAGTCATTTCTTGAGGACGTGGCAACCTCGTGATATCAAAGCCTTGTCATGTCTGGCTTCACAGGAGCTACTGTGCACTCTCATTAGACAGATGCTGTTGCCAGAGGGGGCTGTGGTATCTGGGGTAAACTGTTTGTGGCTTCCTTGCTTTTCTTTCACAGGAGCAGATGTCAGCGCCAGCTCAACTGCCTTGTCATTCCACCTGAGGTTCATACCTTGTAAACGCAGTTTTCTGCTGTGTTCATATTCAAATGTTTTGTTGTGTTGTGTGTTTCCTGGCGGTGGGGCAGCACTGACCAAATTAACTTCATGCACAAGGCAGAATGACAGAGTGCGCGCCATGCCGGTGTCTTGCTACTTTAATGAATAATTTACATGTGTGTTGCAACTGTGTGTCAGCTGCAAAGTAATTATGGAGCTCGATAACTGTTTCAGTTTCTGACTAAATAATGTTATCCTTTACATCAATTTATAATTTATTTTTCAGAGCTAGAGGGGACCTTGGGTCATTGAAAACAAGTGAACCGAATGCATTACCAACTCATTTTTTAAAGGAAGGAATTTTGGAGAAGGAGTTCATTTTCTTAAAGTAGCTCACAGCCAGTCTGCACACTGGTGGAGCAGTTAGAAGCACACCTAGCATAATTGGTTCCACAACACAATTTTCCCTGCTTCCTTACCCTTCTCCTCCACGCTGACACACTCGATACTTTCTTCGAATATTTGGTCTATTTGATCGTACCATTGTTCAACTGCCTTCTCTCCCCTTGTCATTTTCACTGTCTTTCTTTCTTCCTTTGTTTTACTCACATATGCCCACACAAACCCAGAAAAAGCTTGGCATTGCATAGCGGGCAAAGATTCTCAGCATGTTCAAACTGGCAAACCTAAAATATCAGGATTTGCTGCTGAAATACTTTTAGGTCTTCTCTCTTCTTTCAAAGGTAACATCCTTTTATCCAATATCCTGTCAAAATAGCATTGAGGCGGCAATGACATCACCTGTCAGTCTGTCTGTATGTTTCTTTGTTGTGTTGGATTACATCTTCACATATAACAAAAAACTGTCAAAAATATAAAATCCATCAACGCATAACAAGACAGTGCTGCAGATTCAAAAAAGAAAACAATGTTTAACCTTTCAGACGGCTGCACTAAACAAAAAGCTATATAAAGAGGGAAAACAAATCCAACATTTATGGTTCACTGGGATGCTGCTGACATTTATTAAAGCATTAAACAAGTGCTGAAGCTGCAACACATACAGGGCTTTGTAAAAATAAATAAATCCTCAACATAAATTCCTGTTTTAGTGAAGGATTCTGTTGATTCTGTGAGAGTCACATTCATGTACCCTCAGCCAAATGCTTCCTCTGCTCAGTGTAGCTTAAGCATGACTATTGGCTCTGTGTTCCCTCAATCCTGAAGTCAGCAGAGCCCACCGGGGTCCAGTCTGCCCTCAGTAATTTATTAGGGTGTGATCACACATTCTGTTTGTTTTCTTTGGTCCAAACCACAGAGGAAAGGTGTACTTTGTTGCATTTTTGTGTTTGGCGTTTTTTTTTTTTCCGCTCTCATTGAATTACAAGTGAGTCAGGGCTTGGATTGGAAAATCAAACTGTAGCTTCTTCACTGGACAGTTTTGGTAACCTGACATCTTGCAAGATTAGAGATTTTGGCAGCAGGGGCTGGAGGAGGTTTGGGAGGGGGTCAAAGCAAATCCGATTCCAGTCCACGTAGCTTTGGTTAAGCCTGATGGACTTATCTGTAACCTTTGCTGCAATTTTCCTTCTTTGCTGTTGCAGACCAGTCAAGAAGATAGAAACAGCTAAATATGAACCTCCATCAACACTGCAGTTTGCTGTGCGCTCATTATTGTCATGCTAGTATGTGTGAAAGTGTGTGTGACTGCCAGCTATTACATTTCAACATCCATTTCCTCACAACCATAAACCCTGGAGTTAACTTGGATTATGTTCCCTCACCAAACAAACCACACTGCAGTGCAAGCCTCCAGTGAGTTTTTGCAGTGTGCAGTGTGGTCAGTTAGTGTCACCGGAGTTTTAACAGCATTGCTCTCGCCTGTCCAAGCCCAGCTAAAAATGAGTGCTCCAGAATTTTAATAAAGTGCTCCAAGCTTGGCTCCAAGCTTGGTTTCAACGTGCCCTTAGTTTTTCACACTGTAAAATGAAGACAGCCGGGAAAGTGAGTAGAGAAAATATCAGCGCCTAGCTTGAGCCAGATTTAGAACATGACTGTTGTACACCTCCCACACTGCGAACCTGTTGTATTTGAACAGTCAGGTGATGCCTAATTTGGATTGCAGCGCCTCAGAATCAAATGCCATGCCTGCCTCTGGGGGATACGCACTGGTGTCACATTTAAAGACTTAAATTAGGTGTCACAGTGGCCTTGTGGCTAAAGACACCACAGTTAAATAACCTGTGACAGTCAGCATGCCCCTTCCTGTTGATGAGTCACTCCGAAAGAAACTGATCCCCTACAAACTTTTGGCTGTGCATGCATGCATAAAATCAAGTAATAATTACTGTATAGAGAGCTATTATAGTGTATAGCATGTGGCATACATTGCATTATATCACTCATCTAACAACCTGATGACAAATTGCTGCAGCAGTGAGTTATGATTAGTGATTAATGGCTTTCATTTTGTTCACACCCACAATATCGCTGCATCCCAACTAGTAACACATGTAACCACCATATAACATTTACATAAGCTAAATAAACTCATAATACGTTCATAACCGTATGAGTAATTCAATTACTGTATGATCACTAGGATAAACTCTTAGCCAGGAAACTGGCGACTGAAATTAACATAAGAGAGAATATTGGTGATAAACCACAGTCAATATTTTTGTCCACATTTTTCTATATTCCCCTGTAACACATAAACTAAATACAATACTATATTATACTGAGGCAAATAAACAGCTTAGAGTTGGTCTCTTTCGTTTCCATGGTAACATTCTGACTTTTCTGTATGCTGATGTCTGCAGGGATATCGGTGAACAGGATAAGAAGATGCATAAACACATCTTATCCCAAATGTGACGTTAAACAGGATGGGCACTTGTATGTCAGCGCTCCAAATGCCGTAGACACCTCTCGCCAGAGGAGGAAGAAGAAGAGGTGGAATGCATCATGGGAGCCCCTTACCCTGTTTCCCTGCATGTGGACTACTGTTAGACTGAAACTGGCACTTGTACAAATATGGCATTTTAGTGCAATTTGTGTGACAGCATGTTGAACCGTCAGACTGTCTCTCTTCTGCCTTTTCCTTCTCACTCACACACACACATGGTAACATTAGTCAAACACAAACAGTAAAGGCTCCCAGGCCGTGTGCAGTTGTGTGGGCAGTGGACTCCAGGCCTTGCGACTGCTTTTAAAAAATTACTTTAAAAAACCACAAGCTGATACCCACATACTGTAGCTTATTTAGAAAGGCTGCAAATCAACAATACACTTCAGGTGGTTCTACTGGGGTGAAGAGCCTCTAAGATAAATATTTCAAAATCCAGAAAATAAATATTTCAACTTCCAGGAAAAAAATAGAATTAGCCTCAGTCTATTCACAGTCTGAGTGTAAATAATTCTATATTTTTAATTCCATGTGTCTGTGAGAGATATCTGAAATGCAGCCCACAAGTTCAAGAACCTTCTGTGTATGAGTTTCTTTGCCGGTTTCTCCCACTGATATATCTCTGCAGGAGTTTGGTGTATCTCACTGTACAGAGATATTTTCTGACGGGTATCAGGGGTAATCCTGCTTTTGGTTAGTGCTGCTGCCGTTTTCTGTGGTGCTGAGGTCAACACTGAGTGGACAAGCACCGAGAGAAAATGTTCAGCCACTAATTAAGTGAAGGATCAGCCAAACACTCACAAGCTAGACAGTAGTACATTGGGTTTTTTTTTTCTTTTCTTTTCTTTATTTTTTAACATCCCACCACTGAAAGGTCAGGCCGGCTGTCAGATAACAAGGAGTTGTTGCACAATATAACGCGGCACTGGTATGAGAAGGAGTGCATGTAGGGCTCTAGTTTCGTAGACCTGGCGGGCGGGGGCGCAGCGCACCTGCGCTTCGCCAACTGGGTGTGGCCAGGTGGATTTTGCAATTTTGGCATGCCGTGCGCGGTGGTACTCCACCGTCCCTCCTACCGGCGGAAGGGAGGAGAGAAGGCGTGGAGTGGGTTTGACACAGCCGATTCACCAATCAAATGAGCCCCTGTCCTCGCCTTTAAAATGCGCTGCGTGAAGGCATAATGAACGTTTACACAATTGCCCTGTGTTCCAAATCACATACGTATACTTTTTACTTTTAGTATGTACTGCAGCTGCCCTTACAAAGTATGTAGTTTAGTATGAAATATGCATGCGAATGCATACTATTGGGACACACTACATACATCGTCCCTGAAGTCCGCCCCTCTTGCTCACTTCCGCCGCCATCCGTAGCGGCAAATTTGAATGTTGTTGTCAAAATGCCGGTGCTGTTTCATACTGCGCTGTGTCTGTCATATTTCTGATCTCCTGTCTTCCTGTCGCTTCTGCTGTCACTGAGCCAGTTTTGTGCGATATGTGTGTTTTGTTGTCGTCCGTATGTGGGCGTGGCTTGTACACGCAGCTCAGTCAGTGCAACGTAACGTCCGCTGTGCATAGGATTGTGGGTCAGAATGGCCAGAGGAGTATGCTGAAATGCATACTGCTAAATCTGACCGGATGTAGTAGAACATCCTGGTACTCTTGGCATACTGCATCTGACATACTATGTATTGGAACATACTAAATCTTTTTTTCCCTACTAAATAGTATGGTAGTATGAGTATTGGAACGCAGGGTTTGTTTATTGCTGCTACCGGTGTGTGTGCTCCCGCTGTAAAGTTCAACTTTACTTATTCCACACTCAACAGTGAGTTGAAATTTTTAAACATGGTTCAGTGTCACAGGTTGTCATTTGGTTGCCAAGAAAAGTGTTGGAAAAAAAAGTTTGATAAATGAGACCGAGTTATACGGTCATTTCTAATGCTAATTGCATGTAATTTTCCATTGAGTTAGCTGGTTAGCTCAAGGCGATTTGCAAGACCTTTGAATGTATGTATTTTCTGAGATTTATATGCCGGCTACAATGATTTATATTGAATCAATGATGATGATCTACCAATTCATGTTGTACAACTAAAGAAAGAAAAATAAATTTAAGCTTGAATGCTAATTGTATTTATTTGACCTGACCTTTTAGGTCAGTTTTTTTTGTGTTAGCGAGTATCTCTACGCCAAAACACCGATCTCCAGTCTGGATGGCGAGCTACCCCGAGTCTTCTCCCCCACAACGTGTGGTAGGAAAGAAAGAAACTGAGCTCAACCTCCTTTGAAACATTGGAACTCTAGCACAGAACAACTGGACTTTAACTGGACATTGCCCATATTTTTGTTATATTTGCCATATTTTGTTTATTTGTAGTATGTGTTTACTATGTGCCTTAATCTAATACATTCTTGGTTAAGGCTGAATTTTGCCTGACGTGTCTTTCTTTGGTATTAACACACATTGGGGCTCCGTGTGATCCTGTTTTCTGGTTTGCAGTCAATTTATTCAGCAAATAATACCACTTGATCATTCAATCATCCTTGTTGTACTAGTTACAATAGCAGTGCATTATAAGTAGGATAGATGAGGGGGATTTCCTAAAGAGTGTTTTGTTTTTTTTCGCCTTCTCTTAAAAAGTGAGAGAGACTCTGTAGATCGAATGGATTGTATTCAGGGAATTGTTGGTGCACTGATAGCATTAACAGGTGTGAGCAATATTACTGTTTGAAAAATTAAGAGCATATAATTTGCAAAGTTCTGGCATCCCAATCTTTCTCCTGTGGGGTCCCACAAGGGTCGTTTCTAGGTCCCTTATTATTTTCTATTTACATGCTTCCCCTGGGTCATATCATTTGTAAACATATCCAATATCCATTTCAATTGCTATGCTGATGATACCCAGATATATGTTCCCTTTAAACCTGGTGAGGTGGGTTACTTCTCCCATTTCAGATCCTGTCTCTCTGATTATTGCCAGTGATTTCCACAACTGATTTTAAGATTATCCTGTTTAAGATTATCGTGTTAAGATTAGCAGGCAGGGCCGTTCATGCCATTTTTGCTGCCAGGGGTGACATCCATGTTCCAGTATAATTTTTTAGTCATTGCTTAGAACCTTTGTTTTTGTGATGACCTTTTCATTTTTAACTATTTTGTTTTCTCTGTTTTAATCTTTTATTGCTTTTAATCTTTTATTGCTTTTAACCTTTTATTGCTTTTAATCTTGTATTGCTTTTATTAATCTTTTTTTAATCGTTTTTTTCCCTTTTTGCCATTTGTTTTGTAAAGCACTTTGTAGCATTTCAAAAAGTGATATAAAAGTTTATCATTATCATAATTATTGTTGTTGTTGTTGTTGTTGTTGTTTTTGTCTGTGTGCACTAGCTGTGTGCATGCAATCATGTGTATGCATGTGTGTGTATGTGCATGTGTATGAGGCAGAGATAAACACAGAGGAACCAAGAGAAAAAGGGATGCAAGGGAGGGATGTGGATATAAACAGAGAGATGAAAGAGAGATGGATGTGGATGCAGGGAGAGGGATGAGAGGGAGAGAGGGATGAGAGAAGGAGGAGCAACAACAGCAGGAGATGTGCCTCAGATTATCAACCAGTGTCAGATGCTCTAGAGACAGATAAAGAGGAGGAGTGGATAAGAGCGCGTCAGGGGGAGAGACAGAACATCCATGTGAATGCAACCTGGGCTGCAAAGATGAATGACGCGAGAAGCATGTCATCCATGGAGGTGCCTGAGGGAAAACTAGTCAAAAAGGTCAGTTTATGTGTGTGTGTCAAAGTGGGACTTTTCATTGTCCTAGATCTTGGCACTGTTCCTCTTATCAACTGAACATGTAATCTGGTGGAACAGTGTTTGCCAACCCTGGCCTCGCTGGCATGGAGGCACCATCATGGGTATGTGTGTCATAAATGGGTCAAACACTGTTTACAAATATTTTTCAAACATTAATTTT
>OMLB01015621.1:0-11990 GCA_900302555.1 Myripristis jacobus | reverse complement strand
GTTTTATAAATAAATAAATAAATAAACATTATTGGGGGAAGAAGTAGAGTAGATAACAAAGAGAAAACAAAGAGTAGATAAAATAAAAATAAAAAATAAACTAAAAATGCTCAAAAATATATAAAAAATAAAAATGAATGTTATCCCTACATCTATTAACCACAAATGTCCAATTTTATCCGTCAACACAGTCAACATACAGTGAGGCTCACTTTACGTCCATCCTGCTCTTAACAGAGGAGCTTAATTCTCTCCAAATTCACTCTGCTGACCCACTATACTTTCCAGGTTTTTATGTTCAAGGTAATTGATAAAAGGACCCTGTGCTTTTTTAAATAGCTCTTGTTTCCCTTTAATAGAGTAGTATATTTATAAAATTCCAGAGAATATTATTTTTTATAAGGATATACGTGCAGACAATTCTTTTAGCGATTTATCAGTATTTGGTCTAAGTATATTTTTCAATGATTCAGTCAGTGGTATCATCCGTCTGGCCTGTAGAAAACATAAATCTAAAAAGATTTGTTCTTTTTTCCTCATATTTTTCTCTTTCAGATGAAGACCTAATATGAAAGACTTCAGCTCCATTGTTAATTGTATTGATAAAATCTCTTCCATCATATATTTCACCTCAGAATATTTTTTATCTCACTACGTTCCCAAATACAATGAAAAAATGATCAAACTGCCAACATTTAGAACACAAATTTGGGAAATTACTGTTAGTCGTCTATTCCTTTATGTCTTCTCTGTGCGATTGCTGTAAATCCTGACCCTCTCCCTTATACAGCTACAGTGCTGCAGCAAGGCTTTCCAACAGGAGAGGTGACTGCATCACCTTTTTTTTTTTTTTTTGACTTCCCCCAATTCCAGTAAGGTCAATTTGTTAACACCCTTGCCAGTTAAAACACGTTGTTCTCTCTAAGTGGCCCTTTGTCCTCTATTTCGAAGCTTTGTAACCCCTTTTTCTGTTCGCAACCAACAGTGCCTCCTGAGTGCTATTCTCTCCCCTCAGTTATTAATCTACGTACTTTCCTTTTTTGTCTAGCTTGCCACCGAATGTACTTTCCCTCTTTGGACTTTTGACTACGATGCCTTTATATAAGAGCACCTTAAAATGTATACAGTGCCAAAATTTCTTGCATTGAAATATTTATGAAGCTATGTGATGACGCTAATGCCCTGCACTGGATTAAGCTGACAACAGTCTCCCAGCGCCTCCATTTTCTACTTACTCTGTGTCCTGATTGGATATGGTGGAGTTGCGGTTCTTGCGGAAGCCAGAGAAAATAGACAACACACTACGTCTCTTCTTCCTCCTCAGTGACTGGGCCTGATGGAGCGATGACAGCTGACTAAGGAGGGGGGTGGAGGAAGACAGATTGAGGGGGAGATGAAATGAAAGGTAAAGGTAAAAAGACGGAGAGAGATGCATAGACAAACAAAACAGAATTTGAGATCATGTGCTTGCATGTAAGGATGTACTAGGGATGCACCAACTGGATCAGCAATCAACAAATAACCCAGTTAACAAAATCAGTAAGTGGAACTGGTCCCAATATACCTGATTAGCACATCCTTAATCCATGTTGTAGTTACTATAATTGCATTTTATATTTATCTACAGCCAGTGTGGTGAATCTCGCTGAATTTTCACTTATGTTGTTATGTTGCCACAGTGTGTTTTTGCTTGGCCACTGCTGTGTGGACAGTGGACAGTCCTATATCCAGAAACAAAAAAGAACATCCTACTCTGATGATTCTAAAAATATTGAAGTGTTTGAATACTAAAGATATTTACCACCATTTTCAAATGACAGTACAAAATCAAAACTAATTGTGTATGCTACCTGTCAGGCAGCACTCTCTTGCTGTAGAAATCAGGCAATCCATCCTCCAGCACACTGACTCCTCCATTCTCTGAGCAATGCTAAACACACACACACACACACACGCACACACACAGGAGACAGATAACAGGATAACAAAGATCAATGCCACCATGTCAACAAAAGCTGAAAGGCTGACAAAGGCTATTATCATTTCAAATGGCCGGCTGGCAAAAGCGGATCCTCTGCCAATAGAGAAGTGTATTTATAAAATAATTCCTCATCACCGCTTCCCTAACTGAGTTTGCACCGATTTAGAAAAAGCCTTTATAAAGCCTGAAAACAAACAAGCCGTTAAGTTGGAGGCTGCCCTGCAGCCCCCCGGAGATGGGTGTTCACGATTCACATTTGAGTCACAGAGACACATGCGACAGCTTCCTACTTTAAAAGGATATTATTTTTGGAAAGTGCCATGGGCATGGAAAACAAGTGAACAACAAAAGTTTGCACAAAAGCAGCACATTAAGGACAAGGGAGATTAATAAGAAATAAACTTTGACTATGTATATTGTCGGATTCACTTTCTCACCTCGATGGCCTTCTAAGCTGTTGTACAGAACCAAATGGACAGAACTTTGTGTTGCAGTGTGGGTTCAAAACTGGGGCAGAAAAACATACAACAGTGCCACCAGTATAACAACAACTCCTTCAGAAAACTGCCACAGGCAGGAAAGGAAAATAGATACCATTTCAGAAATGCCGGCGCAGTTCAACAAAACTGTGGCAGGAGAGAAATTCTGTGTTTCTCATCTCCTCTTTGGAGAGCTTTAATAAAACCCCTGCTCATAGATTCTGTGATTCAGTGCAGTTCCCCATTAGGAGGCTGGCAGGGTCAGAGCAAGGTCAAAGTTCAGATCATTTGGCGCCAACTCACAGACTCTGGTGGAAGATGCCCTGTCCTGTGTCTCCGTGGAGGGCGTGGCCTGACATGGGTCACGTGACGCAAGGGTGAACCATTGGTGGGAAGGGTGGACAGGCACTCCCACGATGCCGACCGGGACAAGGGGGCGGAGAGGGCTGGAGCAGACGGGGTAGGGGAGGAGCTGGGGTCGTCACCAAGGCCTAAGAGGAGACAGGAGAAAGCACTGTGACAAAATCTAAATTATTTCACACCATTTTCACAGCTTCATAAGTTATACACAGCATATCAACAAGTTGTAAGGTCAGTCCATTTCACTTTCAGTGATTTCAAAACCTAGACCAAAGCTACAATTCATTAACTTATGAAAGAGCACTTACTCACAATTATTTTTTTTTTATAAAATCAAATATGAGAGCTTTTTTATGACCAACATATTTCAAAGTCTTTTTTTTCTGGAAAAACCACTTTCTCAGTTGATTAAATAGAAAGTCAATTGACCCTGACCCTGCCATTATTGTAAATGTAATGTGCTGTATGAGCACTTAGCTGTAAGTCAGGACATAAAACTCACTCAGTCTGGTGGAGACGGGACGAATCCTTCTTGTCCTGGAACTCCGCTTCTTGATAGCCATAGTGTCCTTTTGACATGAGACGATAACCGCAAAATGAATGACATCAATGACTTTATTATGATGGCAGTGACTGACAAAAACAAATCAAGTCATTTTAAGTACAATTTACTCAGAAGCTGTTTGAGTACATTGCATGGATATTAAGAACAAAGTAAGGAATGTAGCAAATAATGTGGCAAGTAATGCTACATTAACATAACATTTTACCATCAATGAAACATATAAAAAGGAGGTTTCCTGCACAGCCACTTGCTTGCTTTGGCTGCTGGTCAAACGCATGTTCATGTTATGTTCACCAACATAACATGAAACTTTAACTTTTAGTAAAACTAAAGTGGATGACTTTATCACAGAGATGGAATAGTGGTGTAAAGACAGTTTGAGGTCTCTGAAAGTTCATTTTTATATCTTAGTCAATGGAAACCAGTGGCTAGATAAAAAGGTAGGAACAATGACACCAGATTTCTAAAATACGTCTGCTTGCTTTGATAAAAAAAAATTAGCAGAAACGTCAAGTATAAACATTTTTTAGATTTTGATATGGTCCTTAGTATTAGTATGGCTAGTGTGAACAAATGACACCATTACAGGAAGACTGTCAGGCTATAATACATTGCCTTTTACAGGGTGCCATCAGGTTGGATTTATTAGTAACACTGTCTGGGTGCTTTATGGCACAAAGGAGGTTGCTTTACATCACAGAATAGGAATACAGTGCTGTGCTTCCAGCAGAAAGACAGCTAAAGTCTTCAGAGAGTGTTGCAATGGCAGATAGAGGAAATGAAAGGCTGATTAAAAAAATCCCTTCCAACATAAGTCTTGAACAGGGAACAAATTACATGGGCGATGTGGTCTTAATTTTGACACATTTAAACTAACAACCACTGGCATGAGGTGGAAGCAACCAATTTTCACTTTTTTATGATAGTTATACCAAGGTCCAAAATTAATTTAACTGTGATACTGATGTTCAAAAACAGTAGACACAGCACCTTTGAAATTAAAAAGAGACTTGCTCTTTGACTTACAAACATAAAAGTACGAGCAGGCGGCTCACACACTTACTATTCCCAGGTTGACAGCCAAGTCCTCATCAGGGAATTCCAGAGACTCTATGATTTTGGACTGTCTCATGGTGCGTCTGCCCGTCCCAACATCATCCCAACGCTTCGCCTGGGACACCTGCCGCAGCTGATGTAACACACACATCAAACACACACAAGGACACACATGCACACAGACACACACGCACACACACACACAATGTGATGACACCAGAAACAATATTATATCCTTCAACGCAATCTCTGAAGAGAGCTGTGTCCGTCCTTGCACCCGAGAAGCTCACAAACAAAGCAAAGGGTACTTTTTCATTGTTTGCAATGCCCATGAAGAATATGAATAAAATCCATTTTCTTGATTATTAAAGCACAGAGCGAGGCGTGATAGAGGACAAACTGTCACTGCAGCAAAACAGAGAAAAGAGAATGTGATGTAACGGTTCAAACAGTGAAGTGAATGCAAAACAGAGAATGGAGAGCAGGTGCTGCTATTGCCAAACGTCTATATTTGCTTTCCCTTCGGGGCCTCAGTTTTAAACAATTTAATTTTGTGGACCGGAGGATCTGCAGTGCCTAATCATGTTCTTTGATTGGCTCAGATCTATTTTTACGCTGTCTTTGGGTCCGTTTGTTCTGCCCACATGCCACTGCAGGGGTGGATACAGCCTGCTCTTCAAAGTAAGCAAACAGCGAAATATTTTACAAAAAAAAAAAAAAAAAGAAATTTAGTCTGTGCTTAGTCATAATAATCTCTCATCACCATATGGTAACAACATGCGATTACTGAACTATGGCAACTTCAAACGTTGGTAGCGTTCTTAAATTAGTCATTCACAACCTTTTTGTCTTTTTTGTTTGAAAAAGTTCCAAGGTATATCAAATTTTATTGCGTCGTTGAAAATGTCAGAGAAAAAGATCCAAGAAAATAATGAGCTGCTTCACTTAGCTCAAACAGCACAGGTTGAGGGGAGTGTGATTGATTATCACCTTGCCAAAGTGAATATTAATGAAGTAAACGTTATAATTTTGTTGAGTATTGACATTTCTTGACATTTGAGCACAATCCCAAGGCATACCTGAGCTGACTCTGTGGCACTCTGGTTGACTGTTATCGACTAATCTGGCTGGAGGTGTACTGTCCTTATTTATCAAAACTTTGGAAACACAGCTGCAATAAAACAAAGATTTTATAGCTTTTTTTTTTTTTTTAAATGATGTAACCATATTTTTTGGTAGGACATTAAGGTGACAAGAACGTTTCAGTTTTTGCACACTTAGATAATTAAGTTCATAACTCATCTTACGGAAGCCAAATGTACACCTTTCCCTCAAAGGAACCTGGACGCCTGAATGTTATTTTATGGAAACTGATAAAATGACACGGTACCCTATACACACACAGCACACTGCACAAACCACCGAATAAACAGGTTGAATAAAGTTTTGTGTGCGTGTGCAGTTCAAATTAAATCAACTGACTTAAAAAAAAATCCCCACAAACTCAAGGACAAGATATTTTTTGTTCTACTTCTAAGAAGTCATGCAAGGAAGGGGATATTACCAGTACCAGTGTTTTATGAGTGGTATAGAGCTCTTGGAGAATCTGATCCACTATGGAGTTGGTTAGATAGGAAACCACAGACAACTTCACTTCCCTGAGAAGAAGAAGAAGAAGTAGAAGAGGGGGAGGGAGACGAGGGTATGATAAGAAAAACGTAAATCATGTTACTGTTCTGTCTCATTTGCAAGGAAGCTGCCTAGTTAGTTGGTGCTTTTCAGAAACAGGCCACTTAGGAATACCTCATAACACAAGGAAGCACTGGACACATCCTAGTTTGGTTCCTTGATTTGGTAACATTTGAGAGAGAGACACTGAGCGTTTCCTTTGCTGCGTGGGATATCCCATAGGACCATGCAGCAAACCCTAAACTTTGGTTCTACCCTGATGGAGCTTGCCTAGCCGAGCTGCTTTGTCTTCCTACCAGAAGTAAGCCAAGTCAGTGGTAGCTAGCTGAAACACTGCTAACATGACATTTACACTTTCAAGAACCTTCTTGCGAAATCTTACACAATTCTACATTAGTCGTGTGACATTTCCTTCTTACAACAGATTGTCTGTAACATTTTGGACAATGAGGAACGACCAAGAATGCTTCCTTGTAAATACGACAGATTGACTGTTTCTACCGAACTTGAACGTTTAACCGGCGCTTACTCGAGAGCTCTGTTGATATCCTCAGCGGCTCTCTCCATCAGGGCGTTGCGGATGGCGGAGCGAGGGATGGAAACTTGCTCAGAGATGGAGGAGAGAGGCGGGTTCAGCCTCTCGGCGGCTGAGCAGGACATGGGACACAGCTCACGGCACAGAGACACCATGGAGTCCACTATCACCTGGAGACAGATACCCCATAAATGCACATTATTACTGCATACAACTGATGACACAAGTGGTAGTTGTCCAGTGAATCAAGCTCTCTCATTTTGTCTGTTCCACATTCATATATTCAGACTTGTCCATTCTAACCTTCTATTATTCATCCATTGGGTATTCATCAATAGTATTTGCTATTTTACCCATTCCCTCATGCATGCATTCACTTGCGGGAGTTATCTTTCATTTATCTGCAGAACAGCAACCCATTCATCTATCCATCAACCAGATTCATTAGCACATGATCTGTTTACACATCCATCCATCCATCCATCAGTCTTTCATCAGTTTACAGACGGGCACAAACACATCGATGTGGATATTCCCTTGACTTTTTGTTTCTTTTTTTTTTTTTGCTGCTTTAAATTACTTTGATATTTGGTCATATAATATGTAGCCTGGTGTTAGTAGTGGTGTGAGATGGAGAAGCACATGCAGGGATCTAAATCATGCTCAAGTTAATTTAAAATGTACTTTGAGTCAGCACAGAAGGTAGCCTAAACACATTTCCCAGAGCCCTCCTCACAGTATGCTGATTTTGCCCGTTTGACGCTTGTGCTACCGCCTCCTTTTGGAAATGGAATAGGATTTAAAAATGCAAAAAAAAAAATGCTCCTTCGTTGTGCATTTAAATGCCACTCTTCAAGTCAAGTAATCAAACCTGCACCACGCACAGTCACACTCCAGTCATGGGAAATTTAAAAAGCAACCAGTCCAGAGCTTGTCTACTGCTTAACAAAACAGGCGCACATCCCCCTCAGCATGCATGAATACACCAGGGATTGTCTGTATCAGGGTGTTTCAAACTTTTTCATTTTCTGGACGACCAGGTAGACTTCCATTAAGCCTCAGGCCCCTTTGGAAATGTGATTTTATCCTAGGAAGTCTGGTAGGAAAAGATTTTGTTTTGTGCGAGGTATTAAATTGTTTAGATATTAGACCTGGGAACCGACACATTCAAAGTGGTGGGATTTTTTTTTTTTATTACCACAATTTCTAGTGAATTAAACTGTGGAATCATACTATTCCTGATTTTGCTGCACACTCTCTGGATAATGGTCCTGTTTCCACCTGTCCATCCGTCCCTCCCTACTTACCTGTAGCTCCTTGTCAGCAGCTTTGGCCAGTTCTCCAGCCAGTGTGTCCAGCCTCTGTTTGACGGGGCCGTCCACTGACAGCACATGGGCCAGCTCACACAGAGACGGATACAGCTAAACACACACACACAATTCACACACACACAGGGAAGAGAGGGCATCAAAATACGTACATTAACAAAAAACAAACAGCTGACATTCTCAGTGTATGCACAGAACAAGATCAAATTCACAAATTCTACAAGCACAGAGAAGCAAAAAGCAACTACATCGACTGTAGAGTTAACGGGAACATCTGAATTGCAATTTACCTGTCAACCAAACACACACACACACAGGCACTTACAGCTCTCGAGTTCCTGGCCTCTTTGAGGATTTGTCTTGCACCCTGGACTTCCTCTCCTTCCTCACAGCCTCTCAGGACACACACCTGCTGCTGCACGCGCACACACAGACGCTCCATCACCTGTACACAGACACACACACACACACACCGTGCAAAAACACATCCACATGCAAGCGCACACACAAATATAAAAAGTGTCAGTCAAAGCTGTTAACATCAGTATAAAAATCTTGATGTGTTCACAGCGGTGCACACACACACACACACACACACAAACACACACACACACACCTGCTCAGCTGTGCTTGTAACGAGGCCTTGGTGCAGTCTGAGAGCCTGTTTCTGAGAGAAGCGCTGAGTCTGGTTGTTCCTTAGCAGAGCACGTTGGATCTGTCTCACACACACACACACACACACACACACACACACACGCACACACACACACACACACGCACAAAACAAACAAGGAGGGAGAGGAGTCGAGATGACAGGTGTTTACAAAGCGCAGTGAGCAGGAGACAGGAGACAAGTCCATTTGCATGGTAATAAGGAGACAGGAGAGGAAATTTTGATCCTCTGGAATAGATGCAATGCCTTTGATTTAGTTTCCTTGACTCAGCAGGTGGAAACGTTTGCTGCTTTGGTTAATCGCAAAGATGGAATCGAGCACCCTTCAAGGTCTTACGAGCTTTAAGGACTACATACACAAAACAAAAATCCCAACCTGGATAAAAGCTGCATGCACAATATATACACTCAAAGGGGGTTCTACAAAGCACCAGAAAATGCTCCATTAGGCCTGGATCAGCAGAAAACATTGCTATAATGAAATTTTCCAAACCAGCAGCACTTAAGGACCTTTTTAAAACAACAGTTATTTATCGGGATTTCCCATTTTTTTCAAGCAAATCAGAGGCCTCTGTGAGCCACTGCAGTTTAATGTGAGCCTATTATATGTCAGCTTTCAAAGCAACTACAAGGACACCGAAGAGGCCGAACAGCTGCAGATGGATCAATCGCAAAGGCAGCAAACCTATGTAATGTGGCAAGGAGAACGGTCTGGAAAATCATGACAACATACAGTACGCCAAACATGAGCAAACTGCATCAGTCACGAGTTGAAACCCACTGACAAGAACAGACTGGCACTTAACAGGATAAGAGTTCAAATATTTAACCCAGAAATGAATTAACATCTCTGTGACACCGCCTCAGATAAACACTACATGTCATGAGCTTCACAGAGCTGCTGTTTATGGCAGGGCTGCCACTCAGACGCCGCTTGTTTGGGATTGGTATGCATGACAGGACACAGGCAGGAGTGAGGCTCTTCCGAAGGCAAAGAGGCGCCGTTTTCAAGCCAAAAAAAATTACATGTGCTCAAATTAAAGTCTTGGCAGGGGGAAATAGCATTTAGACCATCATGGTACACTAATACTCTCCAGTAAAACCAATACTAGCACTTCCTTGAGGCTGGGTGACCCATCATACCTTGTCAACTCTAGTGGAAAATGAAAAATTAATAAAAACATGAGTGAATGATTAAATTAGGCCTCTAGCTGTGGTGGAAGAACTTTGTATCAGCAGTGGTTCACATATCATACCAATGATTTGGACCATACCAGCGATTTTGCATGTTTAGCCAAATAATGTACTTTGTGTTTCTGCTAATCTTCTCCCGAAGCAAACAATCATCTTTTAAAACTCCAATATCAATTTTCCACCCTTTTATCCAGCCCCTGGTTTCCATTCATGCCACTACGACATGAAAATGAACTTTCAGAGACTTTACATTTTCTTCACACCACTATTTCATCACTGTACTAAAGTCGCTCACATTATTTGTCGTAAATCAGCAGCACTCGTGCGTTTTGAAGCTGAGGCTACTGAGGCTACTATGGCCAAAATAAAAAAAAGAAAAGAAAAAATACTGCAAGGAAGAGCAATAACACTTTGCTTTACATCCTAAACTGGATTTTGTAATATGCATCTGCTGTCTTTAGTGTGTTGTTTACTTGCTCTGTTTTACTTGTCCCTAGTCTGTTTTTGTAATGCTTATTATTTTTGTAGCCTTGAAAAAGCACGCTCCAGGTCTCCCTAGAAAGAGATTTTACCTCAACGGACGCCCTGGTTAAAGGCAGAGTGAGCAGGATTTTCCTAAAAAACAAAAGACTAACAGGCTCATACAAAATAATCAATCTCATCACCCACTAGAAGTGTGTGTTGGTGTGTTGGTGTGTGTGTCTGCAGAGACCCTGCCCTCTGCCTGGATTTTCTTGTTTTGCTGTATTTGGCACCCCTCTGGCCATTGGCCTTTGGGCAGTGGGTGTGTAGCTCCCAGCCAATCACAGCGCAGCATGGTGCCAGATCAATAGTGCCTCATCTAATAGAAAGCTACGAAAATCGTGGACGTGGAGCGTGGAAAAATGGAAATATAGCAAGGTGGAACACTAAGCGGACAAAGCTTGTTCCACAACCAGAGTGAATGCGGGGTTGGCTTTGACCAGCTCGTGCGCGCTGAAGGAGAGGATGAGGATGAAGAGTGATATGCTGTTGCCCTGTTTTCCATTACCATCCTAGGAAACGAAAACTCAATGCCAGCGGCCAGCTTAGCCAGAGAGGAGGGGCCAACTTTGAACGTTGGGTTCAGATACCGTGACTGACAAATCCTACTCATTCTGCCTTTGAGGAAAGGTAAAAGAAAAATAAATAACATACAAATGCTGTGAGCAGCTATTGTGGGGCTTGCTCAGAGGTGACATGTTTGAGGTTTGAATGCACAGTCAGATGGCTTGTTTGTTAAATATGTCAGGCCAGCATAAGCTCGCTACATTGCCACTTTGACATTTCAGTCTCACTCTAACTGTTGAGCGTTAGCTGTTACGTCGTCCTCGCCCTGCAACTTCATAATAACATAATGCTGCAAATGCTGACAGCACAAACCCAAGGCACACTTTTTGCCTTTCAGTCCCGTCTCACCTTGGTCAAAGCTTGGTCTGTCTTCTCTGGGGCGCTGCGGTACGCTTGTGTGACATCACTGAGGGGGAGGGGCATGTACTGCAGTGTGAAGTTACTAACAATGAGGGGGGACAAGAAACAAGGTGTGGGAGGGAGAGAAAGAGAAGGAGGGGGAGAGAGAAAAGAAAACATGCTTGAAAACTACATCTGCAGTAATAATTAGCATCAGCAAGCCTTTAATGAGGACAAACAGGACCCTGACAGCCACAGACAGCGATGAACTGGTCCCAAAACAGTTGTCTCTCTGAATCTCTGATCCCCTAATACGTTCACACACACGTACATGTGCAGGCACACCCACACACACTTAAGAAATGACAGTGTATGACTGGCAAGCACGTCAGCGGAGTGATGAAACGTTGTGTAATAGTAAACATTGTATAGTCAGGTTCTCAGATAGTTAACTGGCTTCCATATTCTGTGTTGGAGCTGTGCTTCTTTCAAGGGGTGAATGAATGTGTGTGTGTGTGTGTGTGTGTGTGCTGTGTGCGGGGGTGGGTGGGTTTGTGTGTGCGTGGCACTACTCAAAAAAACTGATCCAGTTTTTGTGTGTTCCTCTTCAAAGATTGTGTGTGTGTGTGTGTGTGTGTGTGTGTGCATGCGTGCATGTCGGTGCCTAAACATGTGTGTTTGTGTGTGTGTGTGTTCGTCTTA
>OMLB01015618.1:0-12194 GCA_900302555.1 Myripristis jacobus | reverse complement strand
ACCTACCTGATATGTGTTGTCAAAGCTGTCATACATGAACCGTGTGATCAAAGACGTCTTTCCAACTGCAAGAGAACAAAAAGACAGAAAAGACACAAAATGAGAGACAAGCAGCATCAACCTACTGCGTTCAAATATTCAATCAATGTGGCAGTGGGAGTGTCGATTACGGTTGCTGCCATGGCTGTGACTGTTACCAAGGGAGCTCATTACTGGGTGTGAGGGTGACCAGAGGGTCATCAATGACATCAGGTCCAGATGTAATTACAGTGCTGTGGCTGCTGGCATTACGTCTATTCCCAAAACACTCATGTGAAATTTCCTATTTAACAAATTACACGGGGAGACAGGGAGATGCATAGAAATTGTAAATTATTTGTCAGTGGAACACCTGAGGGACAGTTCAAGGACGTTTTCTGTGAAACATCCTCAATAGCGATTTCCCAGGTACCATTCCTTAACAGACACTGTAACACAGCTACAATTATGGCATAAAGAAAGACATCTGCAGTGGATTCAGTGTCATTGATACAGGCCTCATGGGCTGTCATGACTGAGAGGTGGTGCCATGCAGCGTTCCTCGCAGCCCTTTACAGCCAAGGTGGGCTGCCTTAACAAGGAGTACCGAGTGGCTTGGCTGAGAAATTCATGCAAAATTAATAACTCTCCCCACCCACCACCAAAACCCCAGCTAGAGCTTGAAAGTTCTCGCAGGAAATGCTACCATGCCAACAGATTATATATATTGTGTATAAAGCATGTATAAGAGGCATGGTATATGGCCCAACAAACCAACGTGCAGCCTTAATGGCCTTTAGTAAGGTAAAACAAAGTAAAACATGTAAAATCATTTTTGACCATGTTCTTAACTGCTCCATGTCACTACCTACTTACAACACATCAGCTGTCAGTCAGATTCATCAATGAGCTGATAAATCTGTAGGTGGGCAGATTTTTTCCATTACTTAAAACAGATATTTTAAAACTTTTTCATGTTCTGGATCCCCAAGTTGACTTTGACCGAGCAATTTGAGACTCCCATCTCAAATCATTTTGCCTTGGGGACACTGCTGAGAAGAAATACTTTTGTTTGTATTAAACATTAAATTGCTTAGAGTCCAAAAAATCACAAAGGTGAGATTATAAAGTCATGTAAAAATAATCCCTCATAATCACATCAATCATAATCATAGCTTTGTAGAAATTCAGCAAAGGAATTTATTAAGGATTGAAGCAGGGCATAATAGTGCACTCTGTTTAGCAAGTGGAACTAAAATCCCCCCTGACTTGCAATTAGGAAGACAAGTTGCTTGACACTTATGCTTTACACGGTTCCATAACAATCCTTGCAGCAAATTATTACCTCTAATAAAGGAAAGCCTTGCACTTCCAGCTCCATTATAGAGCATGCTTAAAGTCACTATGAAACAGTGATATTATATTTATATTTGTGTTAGTATTTGTTATTACATTTAATAATACCAATTTGTATAATTACAGTATAAGACCACTGGCTGGAAAATCTAATCCAAAGTTCAGTGAGTGCCAAGAGCACCATCAAACGAGGCCAAGAGAACGACTGATACTGCCAGTTCCTTGAGGGCTGCTCAGCAAAAATGAGAGACCATAATGGACAAGCCTGCACATAAGCCAAATAACAACTATTTGCTAATTTGTTGTTTGTCCAATGTATAACTGCAACCAGTTGCAGTTATACAGCATCTCTTTATAGAAAAAGTTTTATCAGACAGACAAATTACATTAATTGTGCCCTCCCATTGTGTTCCCATATCTGCAACACACAATCTAATGCATATCCCACTGACTATGATCATTATCTCCTGCTAATTCATGAATATATCATATACAGCAGCTTATTTAGCTTAAGAGGTGTCCTACTTTATCCACACATGGCAACCAATTTGATATGTTTGAGTAATTCAGTCATGTTCTGTTGAAATTGCATCATTTATAGTCTAGTACACTCCACATTTTAGGTGTGTGCACCGTGCGCTGTCCTCTGACAAAAATTCAGTAAAATAAACACAACCTGAAGGCAAAACAGAAGCTCACATTTACCTAAATCCTGTTGTACACATACACCAGTAATGAATATTATTTATCATCTTTGGGAGGAGATACAGCTCAGAGCACAAACGGCGTTAAATGAAGAGCCTCCAGTGGCTCAGTGGTTAACATCATGAGAGAGAAGGACATTCAGGGAGAACATTAGGATGGAGAGTTTCACCCAACATCCTCGCTGCTGACTCATCCCCCTCAACCACTAAGCAACAGCGCTCTCCATGCTTCAAAAGACAGGGACAGAAAGCAGCTCTTCATCTCTATGTTGAACTAAAGCAGCTTCTTGAGTCTACATAAAGAACAGTAAGTAATCCTGAAGGGCACCTGAATTCATTCAACACTGAGGAAAACTCGAACAAAAAAAAAACACCCCTGCGATAACGCACCTTCATTATTGCAGATTTTGCTTTTGTTTGAGTTTGTATGAAAAAACAATGACATAATGGATAATGAATTACATAAGCTCATGTGTCAAACAAAACAAGTACAGTGCTCCAAAACATGTCACATTCAAACCTAGCTTCCTCCTTAAAGGATGAATCACAATTCAATGTGCTGTTCAGCTTTTATCAATATCTTCAGTCAGGACGTGGATAATGTCTCCAGGTCTGTTTGTTTTAAATTAATTATCATGGTTGAAAAGGGAAGCTTAGGTATGCTCATGGCTGCAATTATTTAGTAAATTTTCTGCAAAGCAAAAAAAGAAATGAATACAGAGTCAGATTTTTTATTATTTCTCACAATAAGCTCCTCAATTTCAGTTTCCCCCATGAAGTTGTCATCCTCTCTTCCACTGACATTTATCAGGAGATTTAGGGTAGGATATAACTGAATTCAAGCTATCAAACTTGAATCGAACACAGCAGCAGGAAGAAAAGCAACTACCTCTTTACACTCACAACAGAGGCACAGTTTACCAAGCTTGTAAGCACGCTACTGTAACTTTTTACATTTCAAAAGGACAATTATCAACTAACTCAACTTCAACCACAATTAAAATCCTCTGTCTGTGAGTCAACAGTTAAGCAAATACGATCAAATAGTGAGTGAAAGAGCTGTGCAAAACATAATTTTGATTAGATTTAGATGAGACATGAAGACATTTAATAGCCAAGAGGAAAGGGTAGCTCAGTTGGTGCTTATCAAAAATACAACAGTTGCACCAAGGCCAGCAGTAATGACTATTCCCCCCACTGTTGTCATGCATTGATCCTCAAAAGAGCACATCTATTGTTTCAGTGTGAAACTGCACTTTATAGATGTTGACTTGTGTTTATGTATGCTGTGAAAGCAATGATGAAACATTTAATGACAGCGTTATCCAACTGATTCCAAACACCCCAAGGCTGCCTGTGCAAAATTGTCTCATCTTGACATCTGGGCTATTGAATAACATTCTTTTTATTTCAGGGTCTGACACTTACTGCCTGCCGTTTAAGTCTAATTAATGTTGAGAGTATACTTGCCTTCATCAGACACAGAAAAAGTAACAAGGTCCTCTTGTGTAAACAGCCACCCTAGAAAGTCCAAATGATCGGAAAAAGCTGTCCCCTATTCGCAAAGGAAGATCAATCGACATGTCCCTCCCCGTACCAGAAGCACACCAATATTTTCCTAAAACCTCCAAACCATCTCCATTTATGGCGCGGTGAAGCAGCTCACCATCCAAGCTAACCTGCAGCTATGAATAAAGTGCCAGCAGGGTTGTTGCGAAAACAGCCCATCTAAGCTGTAATCTGCCAACAGATTCAAAGGAAGACCTCAAAATGCATATGCTAATGAGCTCCTCTTGTGCTACCATAATTAGTGCGTGTCTGGACTGTGGAGGGACGGGGTGCTACATTGTTTGTTGTGATTTGTTCGCACTGCCACTTCAGAGCACGTCTTTGAAAAAGGATGCATGCATTTGGAAGACTGTCAATTTAGCTTTATTTAGCTACAAGTCTGCTTTATGTTTTGAACTGGGTGCAACAGTGCACTTTGTTTTACTTCTATGCTGCAGTGTATGGGTATTTTGGTGATTCATAACGATGTTTTAGGTAAACCATAATTTTTACCCAAAACTAAACTAACTGGGCTATTTTTCCAGGACTGTTTTATTCTGTTATGTCGCTGCAGTAGGGGTTAGAGAGGATGAATTTACGGCAGAGTTATATAAGGCATTTAAATCATTAATGTACTAATGGACCACCGTACAGTATGTGAGCACAAGGACACTGTCATCTGTTTAGACTTGCAGTAAAATGAACTCCACATGCTGAACTGGCATAGAAATAGAAAGTACCATCTGACAGGGCTGTAAGTGAGAAGAGGTCTGTTGTTCCAGCCTTAGAGGAATTATTTTCTTCATTTGTACATCAATAGTACAAATGTCTGTACAGGAAACTCATTGATGTAACCCACAGTCTTACTGTTTTGTTGTCTTATCTATCATAAAAAAAAAAAATCTGGATTGTTTTAGAAGTGAGCAGCTCTCTATCTCGGTTACATTTTTCTTATTTCCTTACAACGATGCCACGCAGGACAAACTCAATGCTGTCAGTATTTAACAGCTGAAGAAAGACTTTTTCCATCCTCAGTGATGCGTATGCCTCCGGTCCACACAGTGCAGAACATCAAAATGAACCAACCAGACACACTATCACTGCTGATAACATTTAGCAGATGCGCAGCACCACCACTGAGCACAACCTCAGCTGGCCTCACACTGCTGATCCATTATGTAGTCAATTTATAGACAGCTTAATAAAAAGAGCATGGATAGGGGATTCCTGCCTTGTGGATTTCCAATTACAGCGTGTGTTTTAATGAAGACTGTGCGCTGTGTGATGCTTCAAAGACTTTGCGGTGCAAGTTAGCAACACGAGGGCCAATTACAGTAACAGAAAGAGAGGAGCACCTGCTGCTGCAGCACCCGCACTTTCACCGCCAGGAGTCCACCGTGTACAGCCAGGAGACACCTGATCAAGGCACTTCTTACAAGTTCACAGTGCAATTTCATGGCACGTTAAAGGGCCCAAACAGTGGGGCTCATTTCAGAGCAGACCCCCTCCTGATATTTTGTGAACAGTAACTGCGAGGTGCATTGGTTGGGGACTCTGCTCCATCCTCTGAACAAAGTATTAATAACTAATTCTTCTTTATGATTAATATTGAAAGAATACTACCCGATGTTATTATTTCTTTATATCTCAGAAATATGACAGTTACTCGTAGCTGGTTCTGCCAAAGAAAAGTCCCTTTAATACAGATATCTCACACAGTTTTGAGGCCAGAATCAAAAGGGCTGCACCATAGGTTTTATTCATGGCCCAACTCTGTTTACTTCACCAACCAATGGGCATGGCTTTCATTAGTCCAGTTATTATCTATCTCCTGTCCCAACATTACATCATAACCTTTGCGAAGAAGCCCCAGAGACAAAACCTTGGCTGTATGATCCATGTTTTGGCATGGATTTTAGCAGTGGAAATGTGAACAATTTTACAGGCCTTTATTTCAGCATCTCTCTGTGAGTAACAAGCTATTTTTTGACAGCAGATACTTGAGGGTACAAGTTTTACACAGACGCCTGAAGGAACGAGAGTGACAATGGGTCCACATTTGGGAAGCCAATTGTTTTACCTGGTGACCATATAGGCTATCTAAATTTTGGTCTAAAATAGGCAACTGTTGTCATCCTCGGAAAAAATGTCATTTATTACGCATTTATTACGCAAGTATTTCAGGGTCTTGCTGGCAGCTGACACAATTTAAAAATTTGTATGAGCTGATGTTTGTCAGTGCTAACACAATATTTTAATTTGTATGTGTGAATGTGTGTGTGTGTGTGTGTGTGCATGTAACAGCAGATTTAGAGTTTTTCCAAGACAACCTTTGATTATAACAACTTCCTAAAGCAATGAAGAACTTGGATAAACTGAACTGAGAACAGTTTGAGCAAGTGCAAGCTTTGTAAGGGATCACAGACCTGGGAGTAAGTTACAGGTTCAATAAATTACCTGCTTTTCAAATATGTATAGATAATTAAGATGTTTCAGTCTACATGTGTAAATTCATAGGAACATATCACACTATTAAGGTCTATTAATAACTATGTGCATAAAACTTTCTCTGACTGACACCTCAATTTCAACTTAGCTTTGCTCAGGAAAGCAAATTAATTATGCTTGACTCCTGAGCTCAGCTCTGTTTACCCTGTAATGTTTCCATGCATTCCTATCGCACTGTCTTCTCTTCAAGCTTGTTGAGTAAATGAAATTAATTTAAATGATATATCATGCAAATTTACACCCTGTAGTCCAGCCATAATTGAGTGTCCTGTCTGCAGATCCTTCTCCCAATTTCTTAAATGAACTCTCCCTTCAGATGGCTATTGATCTATGGACTGGAAAAAGGATGTTTTCTCATCCTCTTAAGTCCCCTCACCTATAATGATAAACTTTTGAACCAACACATCTTGCAAAAAGCTGAGTAATTACTGCTCTGTGTGTGCCAAGCAGTCAGGTAAACCCAGTCCTGAGTGGTCACTTGGCGACAGGCCTCATGGAATACCCTTGGGCACATGGGAGCCAATCAGATCTTAGGGATGCTTTTCCTGGGCTCAACTCCCACTCACAAGGAGATGGATAAAAATAAAATGGTGCTGGCATCCCTTGCCTTCGCATGACACAGGGATGGGAGCGAGGCACACTGCACACTGCACTATGACATCCAATATTTATCAACAAATGAAGGAATAGAAAAAAAAAATTTAAGTGGATATTTATGACTGCTGCTTGGTGAGGAGGGAGAGCACAGAAACCTGGAGAGGAGACACAGCAGTGGGTGGGATATTGACTCTTGCATCTGTGAACTTATTTATTCATAGTCATAGCAGCTGACTTACAGATCCCTAACAGGGAAATGCCATGCAGCAGATGGCCCCCAAATGTATTAGCTTCAGTTTAAATTAATGAATTATACACACATTAAGAAATCCAAAGGAAGTGCCACCTTTAACAGCACTGTTAAAACTGTGCTCTGATTAAACCTGACAGGGCCTCTAGTTTCATCACTACTTCTGACACATTATTTATAATCACTATTTTCCATGAATATAGAAAAAAGACGGACTAGCCAATTCTGAGGTAAAAAAAAAAAAAAAGTTAGTATACAACACCTTATTTTCAAAGGTAGTCATTAGGTGTGTGAATCTTTGACATAAAAGATTTTTTGATTCTATCTTATAGACTATTAATTGATTTGACTGAGTAACATCCAATTGCACTTCCAGTTCCAACCACAGGTGGTGTTATAACAGTAACAAGTTTATATTTAGGAAATGAGCTGCAGGCATTTGTAGTTAACATTGTCCACATTGTTGGGCCATTTCCAGTTGATCACGGAAAATCTGGTCATGGATAGTGAAAGTGAAATCAAAATTGCAGTCAAAACTAAAAAACAATAATAATAATAAAATAAAATGAAATTTAAAAAATTATTAAAATTACTCACTGCAACCTAGGGTCAGTTCAGACGTCTGTCACTTTATATTTTTCAAAAACATGCAAAACCAGTTAACTTATAAATCTGAAAAAGGCATTGTTCAAATGTTACCATAACTGAAACAGAGATTCTTTTGATGACATATGTCAAATTCAAGCCCCATGGACCATGGCACAATTATATCCAGCCCGCAAGATGATTTTTGATATTCTATTGATACTGGCCTGTTTCCATATTGCCACAATGCAGATGCTTCAAATCCCGGCATGCACTTCAATTTCCTGTGCTATCAGCACCACAAAACACCTGCTGCCCCCTCCTCCTCCTGACGACCTTATCAGCAGCCTGGTTGATCACTTGCAACAGTTATTAGCAAGCTAGCTCACTAGAAAGTTAATCAACAGCAAAGTTAAAACAAAAAGGGATAAATCTGTCTGTCTCATAAGTGGAGCTGATGTGGCCCTAATGACAGAGTGGAAGAATATATGCTTCAGAATGACACAGTTATAGTTATATCCCACTTTCAAAAAGCTTCAAATATGACATCCTCTTTTGATTAGTGGTCTCCTCCAACCTCATTATTTGACTGTATTCACTGAGGTGCTCCCAAAAGCAATAGAGTAAGTCTTTAGATGCCAAATATCAAATGTTGTCCACTGGTGTTCAGAGCCAAACTCCAGAGCAGCCAGGGAAAAGCACCATTAGTTCACTGGGATAGTTATTTGTCTCTGAACCAGAGGATCAATGGTGCAAATCTCACCTTGTCCCATTTTCAAACTACATTAAACCTGAGTTCTTATCTTGATCAATGGCCTGACTTCATTATTAGACTGCAATGTTAGTTATCTAACTTTCTCCTGATAGACAGTGGACTGACAATTTTAAAACTGTCCTTGTCCTTACATCCCAACAAATGAAATAAGATTTCTAATTCTTCTCTTATAACTCACTGTCGGCTAAACTGAGATGGTGGCTGGATCCCTGAAATTGCCGTTTGCGGCTACATTTGACCTATTTTAATTTATTCCGCTTTTATTTATCCAGGGAAATTTGACATGCACCCTTCCTGTTTTCCAGCGACACCCTCATTGCTCTAACACTTGACAGCTGCTCATCAGTCAGACACTTTGCTGAGTGAGCATCTCCACTGAAGCAGTTGGGAGTTAAGTGCCTTGCTCAAGGGCTTTTCAGTGGAACAGGAAAGTCTTATTTATTCATTTTGCCACCTACAGTTTCTCAGCCAGTCTGGGTATTTGATCAGACAGCGTCTCAGCCAGAAGCCCAAATAGACTGACTCTAGACTTGGTGACATACAGCTGCCTATTCTTTTCTTTCTGCGTCACAAGACTGATTTGACCAGCGATAAGATGAAAACATGAATAAATCAACTCATTTGCAAACATATTCGAATGTCAGACCTCTTGTCACAACTTGTTCAAAATACTTGGGAGTTTTGACTTCCTCCTCATCATTTTTTTTTGCAATGAAGATTTTTTTTCAGTTAAAACAAAAGTTATTTGTCATTAACATTCCTTCCTAATTCTCAGAACTTCTTTATGTTTGGAGCTAAAGCTGCAAGTCTTTCACCCATTTCTATTCCACTTAATGTTACATGGATATTAGAAAGAGAAAACTTATGGTTTAAGAATAATTAACAAATTGGAATTATATGATCATAATATGAGGAGAATAATTATGATATAACAAAGAATGCATTTCTTTTATTGCACTGTGTCCCACTGATTGTTTAACAATGTGTGTGACATGGATTGTGTCTATGGCACAACTACAATATGATGAACTCTTACTAGGACACATCCATTTACCAATACTTCTGAATAATGGATGAGCGTGCTTTCAAACCCAACAAAGGATGAAGCTCCCCTGCACAAATCAAGCACTCAAAAGCCATTTCAGCTCTTATGCAGTCTAATGAGGCATTTTACTTGACTAAAAGCAACAGAAACACACACACACACATACACACACACACTGCACATGCTGTGACATATCCACCAAGGTGTGACACCAGTTCTGAAAAATATGACTCTTGCGGTGGTTGCAATTGCCTTGGGAGGGGAGATAGAAGTCATATGTCTGCCATTTGAGGCCAGAGGGCTTGAGAGAGGCCAGCTTGACGTTTTAATGTTTAAATTAGATTCCATTCTTTCTGGGCAAAGAGCTGCTGGGAGGCTGCAGAAATGAAAGCAGCATTCTCCTTTCAGTTGCTGCTTTCATTTCCTATATTAGACATTTGCTGTATTATTTCTGTTATTAGACATGGCATGTTCTTAGTGTTGAATGTAGCAGATGAAAAATCACAATTACAATAAACATCTTGAAATATCAGAAGTGCAGAGAAAATTGGCCACTTCATGTAAGAAATACTGAACCTACTAAATCTCTATATAAAACTGCGTTGAATAAAAGGTGATAAATAAATCAATGTCTTGGTCATCTATGGCCTTAACAACATCATTCAAATTTGCTGTTCACCACACTGTTGAATAATGCAAACTGAGAAAGATCTGTCTTGAGCCACCAAGAACAAATTCTTAAATCTAGACAGAGACTGTGCAATATGTTTGAAATGTTAGACTCTCAGATTTTTAATTTACCACAAAAAGTGTTTGCAAAATTGATCATGGGCAAAATGATAAAATATGCATTTGGTCTGACAAAAATAGTGAACTGCAAGTACACCGGACTTCCAGGCTAATTTGTCCACACACCCCCAACTAAATATATGCACATTCATTTGAAAATGATAACAAAGCTTCCACCTGACAAGTCCAACTTCCCAAGCTACCCGTCCAGCAGAGATATGGAGTCCAAAATATCTCTAACACACTGGGCTGGAGGCCCAAAATGTAACTGTAGATAGGCTGGAGGCCAAAACAAGGCTGCTGGACATTTCCACTGAAGAAATATCCCAACAAAACAACTGGACATTCATTTAGAAGTCATATATGATCAAGGTAACTGTTAATATGGCATCTGAGAAACTACAAAAATATTCAAACATACCTCCCCATGCTCCCCACTACTGAAATGTAGGGTTAATCTGTACATACAGATAATAATGTGATGCCCTACACATTAACTTTCAATGGTTTTCACTGTCCTTCTATATGCCAAGTTATCATTTTCTATCACCAGAGACCAATGCCTATGCGTGAAACAGAAGTACAATTAGCCCATGATTTTCATTAATTTTAATAGAAACTTGTAAAATTCTTCAAATGCAAATATCTGTATCACACAAGCCCACATTTTGCAGCCCAGATTCTTTCCATCTTCCTCCCAGGAGTCACAATGGGTCCCTAGAAAATTAAATAATGCATAAAGCTATCTGGTATGCAAAATCAGCAGTCCTTTCTGTTAACTAAATGCTGATAAATGAGGTAAATGTAAAAATGCAGACTCTGGTTTCTCTCGCTGAAAAGACAAATGGTCAATTGTGAAATTACACGCACGCCACAAATAGATTATTTGATCCAGCTAGGGCTGTAATGATTACTCGATATATTCAACAAAACCTTTGCTGTGTCTATGAGGATTTCGATCATCGGTGTGTTGCATTACAAAGAAATTCAGAACACTGTATTTTTCTTCACCTTTAAAGTGCATTTCCCTTCCTTTGCCTTTAGAGGAAAAACAAGTACCAGCACAGAGCTACCTTCATGCTGTTTTTTTCATTTAATTTGTCAGGTGTCTGTATGAGTTCATTGGCTCACTGTCACTCATTCATTCACTCCATTCATTAACTGATTTGAACTGGTGCATATTGCACATCTTCCACCTATCCCAATAACAAACTAGGAATGACTCAACTGATTTGCCATATTTTCTGCTTATGTGAATGAAATAAATATTGAGTTGTGTATAATGATCCATTTAAAGTGAACAAATTTGAGGCTAAAACTGTCCAGTTTAATGGTTATTTGTTTGATGGAGTGAGTAGTAGCTAATTTCAGTTTTTCAGCTTAGTCATTACTGTAAGTGAGGATCTCACATGGATGGTGATTATTGACGGCTGTACTCCATCTCCTCAAGTCTGCCAAATAATTATAGAACATAATTGGTGCCAGAGGTCTGTCAGTATTTGCAGATGGCCATTATCGTGTCAATACGTTATTCACTGCAAAATCTTTACCCCATAAACACAAAGGAATAACTAAACACACACACAATGTATTGACCTTAATTACAATGAAACCCCCATTACTTACATTTTCAACTGGGATAAGCTAAACCACATGGGAACGCAATTTGATTTTGATATTAGAGGTAAGAATAAATGTTGAGAAATATGGCTAAAAATAATACATGTACCCTGCTGTGTCTCTGCAAGTAGGCAAAGCGTACAAGTTATTTTTTGTTTGTGTTTCAAAGTTGCCTGTTTATTGCCTTCCACTTTCAATGTATGGTCTACAGTCAGGATAAAGTGAACACTGTAGCCATTGTGCTTAGATCAGCTAGATTTGAAGGGCTAAAGGTCCTGGGATTTGTCCCACTGCTGAGAGAATGCTTAAAAACAGTTTTCACCTAAACAATAATTCAGGTCCCAGGGAGGAAACAGATGAAAACAAGGACCTGAGATCTAGTTGGGCAGAAAAACTCAA
>OMLB01015617.1:0-10398 GCA_900302555.1 Myripristis jacobus | reverse complement strand
TTGAGGCTGTGCTGCTGCCCTTTGACACACACTCCTGAAAGCACATACCAGAGGGGATCAGGCCGAGCTCCTGATCACACACACACACACACACACACACACACACACACACACACACACACACACACACGTGATTATCATCCCTGTGTTGAGTGACCCCCCTACATCCCACCCCCCGCTGAGGGAGCTCAGTAATTACAGTGAACAGCTCAGGCTGGTCACGTCCAGTTCTGGGAGGATGTGACATCGCCACTGTTATCGCCAACTGTTTCCTTTTGCTTCACAGTATCAGTTCCTCTCCCTGCGCAGACACAGGCACCTACATGTCACACAGCTCGCCCTCACATGACTGTAAACACACACACACACACACACATTTTGACGCCGGCGCAAACACCACTGGTGTTTCACAGACCAAGTGAGAATCAACCAGCTCCTAGTTTACATTCTATCCTAATCTGAAGGGCTGAACAAATTATTATTTTCATCGTCAATGAAATTTGTCAATTTCATTGTCATTTCTTTGTCATTTTTTGATGAAGGGATTAATAATTTAATCTGTAAAGTCTCAAAAATAATGACAAATGCTCACTGTAGTTACTAGAGCCAAAAGTCTTCAACTTGCTTCCTTAGACTGACCACCAGTCAAAGTTTTTTTTTTTTTCTTTTATTGTGATATGAACAGAGAAGAGAAGGTAAATCTTAGAATCTTAATGAAAGTGTAATCAGCAAAATCTTTTGGATTTTATTTTTACTAGAACAATGAATTGAATACCAAAATTATAATTACTTTTGTCAGTCGATGATTAATCAACTAGTCTAATCGTTTCAGCACCACTAATCTGTAATCTCAGATTACACCAAACATAACAGAGTTACATCTGACTCAATCATGATCACATCTCTCCGTCTGGCCATCAAAGTGTGGATTTGTTAACAGACAGATGACAAAAATTTTCACAGTGAGGCTCTCAATCATGCCCTGTAGCGTAGGATTGTCTTCTGAAGCTGTGAGGTCATGGTCAGGCTTCTCGCCAGTAATATTCAATTTCACAAAGCTGTCTTTGTGTATCACTGGTTTATTGTCTATGACATAAGTGCATTTGCCAGATATTGATGTAAAAAGCTGTTTCCACTCAGTTTCATGAAAAACAGCAAAAATAAAGCTATTCTGCTATAGGGTCTTGATGAGAAGACGACAACAGTGGAGACGCAGAGCAGCTATAAACACAGAGTCAGAACACCCACAAACAAAAATACTCACATAAACACCCATAGTGTGCACATTTACATGAAAATACACATATAAACACAGGGGTTGAGAGAACAGGAACTGGCGTCACCCACAGAATCTTATTTATAGAGTCTCTGAGCAGAAACACAGAAAAACAACAGGCAGACTTTACCAAAGCATGAATAAACAGCACATGGCAGGAAACGCAAATGAATGAGTCTGACACCAAGGCCATAGAACGGCACCTGCTCATTAGTTACAGTGAGTGTGACAAGCTTATTTCAAAAGCTCACTCTCTGGAATGAAAGCAGTGAAATAATTCAAATAACTTCTCACTCAGGGGGCATTTAATTATACCAACACTTGGACATTAACTATATATCTGTCTGTCAAGCCATGTGTTTGACTGTTGACTGGCCAAAAAGGCAACGCAGTCCAGGCCGTTTCCCAGGCCCCCAACCACCGGCGCTGTCATCTCCCACTCCAAGAGCAGGCCTACAGCTCCTCCGGGACTCAGCTAGTCCATGTGAGGGCTTTCAGAGAAACAGGAAAGCAAGGAGTCTCTGGAGGGCTGTAGGAAGCTGCAGGCCGGCAGCAAGAGAGACTTTCACAGCCTAGAAAAACTCTAACAGGCCTAAGTAAAGTTCATCTGACTCAAAACTGGCCAATAGAAAAGTTAGGTTAGGGCCTGCTCTCCTCTTTGAGCACAGACTGCATACAAGATTCACCACTGAATTGAAATGTTATCTAAATTGCAGGAGCTACAATCTTCTGGTAAAGGATAAATGTGTGACAAAATAGACTACCATTATAAATGAAGTACTATGGTGCTACAGAGCTTTACATGGCTTGTAAAGATCACTCCAGAAGTTGGAAGAAATAAGCCCATCACATCATCATTTTAATATATTTCATATACAAAAACGATTATGCAAAAATCACGATACTCTTTGAAGTTGTTGAAGCATATCACAACTATAATATCGGTCAAAATAATTGCAATATGATTTTTTCTTTTTTTACCTTATCATTCAGCCCTACTGCGTGGATCACTGTATTTCTGCATAGTGCATGGACTAATTATGACTGGTCAGGGCCAGGCATAGCCTGCATGGTAGCACAGATCAAAAGATAGGTTACACCAACAGCCAAATAAAACAGTTCACTTGTAAAATTCCCATGTGGTCCTCTGCAATTATGGCTTACAAGTCAAAGCTGTGCAACTGATATTGTGGCCTATCAAGATGGTAGATATGGAAATGGGTGTGAGCACTGCAAAGGGTATGACAGAGGGTTTGAATGGCGCTGAAGACTGAAAGTGAAACCATGCAACTGACTTTGGCAGGAAAACAGGTAGGACTTAAAAAAGAAAGAGAAAAAAGACAGATCTGCAGGCAGAAAGAAATAGACACAAAAAGACCGAGAGGCTATGCAGGGACACACTTGAACATCAGAGCCACAAGTGTTACTCTGCTGAAAGCAAGTCAGTAAGATCACCTTAAAAGCCTTACTAAGGTCTACACATTTTCACCTCTGGCATACAAACACACAGACGTACATACAAATGCATATTAATATATGTGCACGCACGCACGCACGCACGCACGCACACACACACACACATACGGAAGAGCACTGAAAAATACTGGCCATTTCAACCCTGCCTGAATCAAGCATCTAATCATTTCATCAAATCAGACCTTCCTCTACGGACAAAAACAATGCGGTTCAATTGTGTTGGCTCTAATAAGATTAAAATAAAGATATGCCCACTCTGAAATGTAAGTAACCACCCTTTTCTGTCGCTGAGGTACAATCAGACTAAATGGTCAGCATCCTGAAAGTTATTTTTGCCAAAGAGAAAACAAATGTTTCTTCCATGCTTTTAAAGCGCAGGCATATTTCTGTTTGAGAAAATGCAGAGTGAGTGTTGAGCCCCCCCGCCCTGCTGCCTCCATTACTTCTATTACATTGTGCATTCTGCATTGGTTGAGATAGCATTCTTGGACCAGCTGTGCGAGTAGAGTGCAGTGCTGAGCTAGAGAGCTAAATTCTACTTTGCGCTCCATCAGGTAGCCATGCCAGAGGAGAGAGCACAGCCTCCAAAAAGCATGTAACTCAGCAAAATAAATGTGTCTGTGTAAGCCAGGCCGTATCAGAGATTCACTCCCTACTGCACCTTTCATCAAAACATGACACTCCCCTCTCCTCCATGCTATCATTTATACACCACACTTTCCCACACCAATTTGGGTCATAATATTTCCCTGGAGACTATTACAGTCTTGGCACGCAGTGATAAGCTGTTTTATGGATAAATCCATGGCATGTTGCTTCATCAATGTGATAAGCGAGCAGCACACAACTGTGTGTGGTTCATCACTGAATCAGACCATTTTGCATCAGACAGGCATGACTGGTTTGTCGCTTACAAGTCAGCAGAGATGAACCTAATTCTTTCCCATATTTGTCTACCCTAAAGCAGGGGTTTTCAAACTTTTTCATGCTGTGGACGTCCAAGATGACATTCATTAAGAAAAATGTAAAATTGTAATTGAGCATAATTTGTTTACCACAATAATTTCTAGTGTGGCGTTTGATGAAAAGATGAGAGAGACCATTTGAGGTCGCACACCAGATCCCAGGTTGATTTCTGGTCATAGTGGCCTGCTACCCCGCATCCTTATCCATTCTCAATGTGCACAGGCTTGTCAGTGCACCACTGCCAAGTCTAAACAGCATACATGACAGCCATGTCAAATTTGAAGCTTTCTCCCGAGAGGAGGGCTGGAGGGGAGGGCTGCAGCTGTCAGTCATTCTGATTAACATGTAGTCCCTTCATCATGGTAGACTCAAGCGCAACGTCTGCTTAATATCGCACTATAAACTGTTGTGTTTTTCTTCATTTGTTATAGACAAGCTGTTGTTTTAGCCCATTGGGAAGCTCTTGTGCCGCTGACCATTCCTGCACTTTTCTTTGAACTACAACGGGTGTGTAAACAGGTCACTATGTCGGGTCAGACCGGGTTCAGTGCACTGTTTAGAAAAAAAAAAGGTCATCACTGAGAGTTATTGAGACAGACAGGCAGACTGGCTGGCTTGCTGGCTGGTTGGTTGGCTGCATGACAGACCAGTGTTTCTGCATTGCTGGGTTACTAGACTGTATTAGAGCAGTCTGAGTGAGAGTGGGGTGTCACATTTCACTGCAGAGATGTTGTAGTTAAGAGATACAGGGTCAGCGGCGCGGTACAGGGCTGACTTGAGGGCCACTGAACCACACACATCAACAAAACTGTCATCTGTCTGTTGCCCATAAACATCAACATGCAAATGTTGTCAGTAGCACACAGGGCAGCATACATAAGCACATGCTATAAAAAAGAGCTTAGCTTTATACTGGCCTCTCCACGTTCCGTCCACCTATATATGGCATATTAATAATGATGCTGCCTTTCTGTGTCTAATTGCTCATGGCTCTTCAGTTTAAGAGAGGACATTAACGTAGAAAAGAGAACGTTAACCAGCCAGATGACTCATTAAATCAATATTAAAAGCTCATTACAAGCCATAAGTGGCAGTTGAGGAACACCCGCGCCCAGGATGTTGAGTGTATCGCTGAAAGTGAAACTGCGCAGGTTAAGCCCATCGCCCATGTTTCACCCGCTGGACAGCTCATACTCTTGACCTCCCATGACACAGTCATTTAACGGCCTGTCACCAGCATGTAAATCAATCAACGGTGTGTACGAGACTGATGGCCCTGAATGTATGGGCACGTTCAAGAAGGTGCTCTGTTACAAAAAACATTTAAAACAGAAATACACTCTGACGAAAAGTAGGCTGTATAAGTGTCTGTCAAATACTAAAAGAGTGTGCAGTATGAGTGACAGTGAAATCATGTTTACTGTAGGCTGCTTATGTCAACACAGGCAGTTATAGGATTAGGAAAGGTGCAGTGATAGAAGAAAAGAGTGACAAACGTGACAAAGCAGCTACACAACATATTGAATGCTGGAAGAGCAGGGCTGGGCAATATTATATTGTCATTGTGATATAAGACTAGATATCATCTGGGGTTTTGGATATTGAAATATGGGGAGAAATATATGGGATATGGCGTAAGTGTTGTCTTTCCTGGTTTTAAAGGCTGCATTACAGTAAAAAGATGCAATTTTGTGAATCTCATTTGCTGTTATTTGCCTCTACCTGCTTGGCCGTCATATCCACATTATGAAAGACAAGTTTATCAAAAATCTCATTGTGTAAATATTTAGAGAAAGCACCAATAGTCATCACAACAATATCGTTACAATATTGAAAGGGGTATTTGTTCACAAATATCTTTTGATCTCATATAATACACATCGCCCAGCCCTACTCAGGGGACAGGTTTAAGAGTTAACAGGTAAATGACCTTGACCTAGTCTAACACAAGCAACTCCAACTGATCAAAACCATCCGTGTTCCACCACCATTAAAGCTATCTGATTTTGATAACATCCAGACAACAACAGTCATCAGTGTGTCATCAGTGTCTGTGGGAGCGTGTGACAAGGCACAAACCTGGAGCGAGGAGGGCCTGCCACTGAGATAGGAGTGTGAGAGATACTGCGAGGTGTGCTTCAATATACCTTCTTATTGCTCACGATGGTGACACACAGCTACTCCTTAGCACTGCAAGCAGTCATCGTTTAACACTAACATTGCCAAATCCAGCCTGACCTCCATCGCAATAATATGGCAAAACGTCACCGGCAAACAACCCACTGCAGCTCATCACCAGGAAATGACTAACACCAGCCTGGCTGGAACTGCAGCTGTGATTCTAACAAGTGTCAAAATATTAAGCTAAACCTTTTCATTCAAGACAATGAACAGACAATAGGCGAATTTGAACTGGGCTAGATGCCTTTGCTATTGACAATTAGGGGTTAAGAGATTGAAGCCACACCAATTCGATGTGTTTTTGTGGCCTTTGTTCTACCTCTTTCTCTGGGGAGTTGAATTAAAGGGGTCCATAACCACAAGCCAGGCTCTAACACAATGCGTTCAGAGGGGCCAAGAGGGGAGATACAGATCGGTTTGCTGCAGAGTTTCCTGCGGACTTCTACTCACTGGGAATTTTCGATAACCCTTTAATGTCTCCTTCAAATTAAGAGGGCCATTCAAATGCAGGGCAGGAATCCAAAAGAAAAACAACTCAAGTGTGACTGACAGAATAAGTGGCTGGCCTTTTGGAAACATTGTGTATATAAAGTTAGACAGCCTTTCCACAGAGGTCTGCTTTCCCCTCGACCCTTCCTGTGACGCAGGCAGGTCTGTGCGTACATATATAGAAACTGACCGGCTGCTGACAAAACACCCCATCTTTTCCATGCCCTCACTGAAGGCTGTAATGATCAGCTGTGTTCAGCTGCAGAGCAAAAAGAGAGACAGGGACAGAAAGAGAGAGACACAGAGAGAGAGAGAGAGAGAGAGAGAGAGAGAGAGAGAGAGAGAGAGACTGGGGAAAGCCAGAACTACAACACAGCAGCTATGAGCAAAGGAAATAGGTACCACACTTGCACAAGCAGCAGCACATTCTCTATGTACAGTCACAGCTGTTGTCATTTCAAAGGATTTCACAATTAGCACACCTATAGCAACTTTCTCTGCTAGGCTAGTCAGAGGGCTGATTGGCCAGAGACGGGCAGTTCCCCACGGGCCGCAGTATTTCACACACAGCCCACGAGTGTAACAGTGACCCACATGTGGCAGCCAACCAGCTGGACGTGGATGTGTTTGCCATTAGCCACTGCTTACTAGCCAGCAACACAAGCTTCAGCAAGACAGACACACATAATTGGGACTGACTCCTTGGGACTATGAGAGAGGGGCCTCCGCTGCAGTAGTGGTGGAGCTTTTGTGTCAAAGGGATGCTTGTTTTCTCCTCCTCAGCCATGAAAGCGAATTTGTCTTGCCAGCCAGGTCTATTTATATTCACAAGAGCATTCTTCAGCATTAGCACAGTCACATGGCCTCTCGGGCAGTGGATATAGCCTAGCGATAGCTTGGAGGGGTTCAGCATCAGCTCCTAGATTCGAGGAACAACAAGACAACACAGCCAAGCTCTATCTGGGTATTGTCACAAATGAATTCGTCATTCTGCCCGAGAGGCATAAATCACACCACTGTTGCATTTTGGAGCCTCTGTTGTAATGTCAGTGAAGGGCATGTGCTGGTTATGGTGGAAGGTGTCAGTCAGCACATGCTTAATATGTCGCAGCTCAGCCCCTGACTAAATGACTGCAGGGCACTACAGCAGTGAGTGGGAAGGTTGTGCAATGCAATGTCAGATAAGTGTTTCACTGATACCTAGCTGTTGCCTAGTGTACAATAAGGTTGGTCCAGTGGTGTACTAAGGTTGATGTAAGTGCTGACTAAGAGAAGTGGTCTGATTTCACAAATCTCCCATTCCTTCTTCCCTTATGATGACTCACAGTTTCATTATGAAAGATGGGAAACCCACCTATCAACGAAGTAAACAGGAGCCTGAAACAGGTTCTCTCACTTTGTGGTGGCTGGATGTGCCCTGGAGGAGAGGACACACCTAATTGCAGTGACTCAGTGAGAGAGGATACAGGCTTGTCTGTAAACACGCCGGATTTCCACACACTGCTGGTTTAGTTTAAGATCTACAAGCGGGTATCAAAACAAAGGCTGATTGTTAGTTTCATGTAATGTGATATGCTACTAATACTCAAAAGGGAAAGTCTCTTTACACATGCCCCCCCTCCCCAGAGAGGTCAGTGCCCAAGGTCAGCTACAGAGAGGTACCCACTGAGCTGGTAGGGATGCGGTGTCTGCCTGCTCGCTATCCAGTCTGGTGTATTGGGTTGTCTTTGATTTCCACAGCAGAGTCTGTCAACAGGAAGCTGAACATCACATGGAAGCTTGTTCAACAAGTTAGGCATCTTCAACTGTAGAAATTGAGTTTCAAACACCAAAGTTGCTCACAGGTTCAGAGGGTTGGTGAGTAGGATGTCAATACATCTCTTGGCACTGGTACAAAAAGGCCAGGTTGCCTCCATGCATGCCTCAACATCTACCTGGGGAGCAGATAGAAGTCACGCACACACACCACCTACACACCCACACACACACGCACCACACGGCGAGGGCTGTTGGCCAGTGGCGATAGCCTTGTGTCATGGTATTTAATGAGAGCATGTGAATTATTCAGCTTACTACAGGCCTGGAGGAGGAAGGGGACTGCAGCCATCATTAACTATTCACAGATACAGTGTTATGTCACATGCACACACATACACACACAAATAACGAGCAAGAAGCCTGACAGAATATCCCATTTCCCATCTGCTTAGTCCTAAGGCGCTGGCTCTGAAGCTGCAAGAGAGATGATTTGTCCCTCTTGGGTTCTGACCTATTGGGCACTTTGTGTAAGTCTAAGAGCAGCCAACATATCCCATCAGAAAACTAGGACTTGACTGAAAACTCTGACCTCATATGGATCATGTGAATATGGTGAGAAATGGAGAGAGGCTGCCCAAAGTTGCCTTGCGATACAAGCGCTTGCATTACTAACAACTGGTAGAGCAGTTAACGGGGCATACAGTGTCAAGCCTGCAAGAGTCAAGAGCCCAGAAGTGATCTTTGGCAGAGGTTCAAGTTAGACAATGTGATGAGTTATAATATCACTCAGCATCAAATGCCCTTATTTTAGTTTTTGTGCCAACACGAGCTACTCCTTAAAAACATAGCTCTGCCACACATGAGCTGATTTAGAGGAAGTGTCTATCACAATCACAAATCTGTAATCTGTCTCAAAAAAGCCCTTTGCCTGACTACAGAGACAACAGTTTGCTGCTTAACCCATTTCATAAATAATACAGAGACTGAACAGAAATGTTAGCACAGGCTTTCTCCCTGCCTGGGAGGATAGTCGTCCTCATGTATCCATCAAGCTTTATCCAAAGCACTGTCACTGATGACTATGGTTAGGATGAGGAGGATGGGCAGCTAATACAGACTGGGTCCATCTTAGTGCTTCTGCTGTCTGTCCTCTACTGCTGACCCACTCGCAGTGAGCACAAATGAGCACAGCCTGTTTCTGCTGCATCTGAATGTTGGCTGACTGGCCTAGAAAGGAAACAACTGGCAATAATCTGGACCCTCAATCATGCTGATTTGAGATGCAGGCAGACAGACAGTATGGCTGCATGTCTCATCACAAGGACAAAGAGAGGCATCCACATGCACACACACACCGGAAAACACTTGTGGGTTGTCACTTTCAGAAACACCCAGGGAGGAAAACTGCAATAGTTTTATGTTGCAGCATTTCAATGCTGACATGTGTAGCCGTAGCTGTAAGGCTGCTACACCTTGGTCTGGCCCAATAGCTACTGAACAATTCTCAAAAATCCACTGCAGAATTCCAGAGATATGCTTCTGTAAGGGGCTTGACAGACTGAGATGGATGTCAACCAGATACCTAGACTTGCCCATACACTCCTGACCCAGCTGAGCAGTAAAAACAAAAGAGGTGAGGGTGGGGGACCACTCCCACCGACTGTAGTACACACTACACGTCATCCTCCCAAGCATGACCGACCAAGCCCCTCCCTTCCTATGAAGGCAGCTCATTCCAACTTGCACACAAAGACTGAGTTCAGTTGAATGGCCTAAATGGTGGCAGAGCTCCTGACCACAGCAGCTCAAGACCAGCTGAATGGTTCTTATTGTGTCCCTGTGGTCACAGGGGGCTAGAAGAACTGGCTTGTTATTTAAGAGGCCATTTGGCAGGCTTGTGTTCTTCTCTGAGCAACCCAACAACAGGCATTTCCGCTTTGTTCTGCAAAGTATTTCATATAGACTTGGGAGGGAGCGAAGCCTATAAAGTAGTGCGACACACTGCAAGAATTCAATTACAGGGGGACTCCCTGATGCACACACCAACCTGAAACATTGCCAACATAAAATTATGAAGCCATTATAGCTAGTTGTGCATAGCACACATTCACTCCTTACACTATATTCTTATTAAGTGAGGGCAATACACCAGATAGAGGGTAGTCATCTTCCTCAAATAATCAAATGTCAAATTAGATGGATAAATAGACGCTGACTGGTGGTCACTGCTCAGGACAGCTGGATTTGGTCTT
>OMLB01015615.1:0-10401 GCA_900302555.1 Myripristis jacobus | reverse complement strand
AGTTCCCTGGGAGCCACAAGGCAAAGCCAGAGCCTTTGGCAAAGACAAACAAGAAGACAGGACTCTATCCCTATTGATATGCACAAGCAGGGACCATTGGCTAGTCTTCAGCTAAGACAAAAGCGAGACCGGGGAGAGAAAGGTGTTCTGTAGTGGAGTCCATATGCGTCTGTGAGTGGACACAGTATGAGCAAAAGGGGAGGCAGACTGGCTGAATATGGTGTTACTTCTTTGTTGCATTCTCAGGTCTTCATCTTATGAGAAAAAAATGTTGCTTGTTTCTTGTTTGTTGCTTTGTTTTATGTCTTTATTTCACCACTCCACTCACCACTCCTAGCCCTTACTATGAGCGCTAAAAGTTACACCAATGCGGTGAGGTCATCCACAATTATAACACTATTTGATTGCCTTTGCTCATACAGCCAATGGTACCTGTAGTTCTCCAAATTAGTTATTGAACTTTTTCATCAGCCTGTAGATGGTGTGTGCATATGCTCCAATGACATACTATGTCCTAATACATTCCAGCATTTAAAAAAAAAAAACACACACACACGAAAAAAAACGGAGTGAAGCCAGGCCCTGACTAAAGAGTAAATATATGAAGAGTATGGTCAACATGGAGCAAATAGAGTTCAGATCTATGCAGGTTAAAGTTCTGGGCCTCATTTTCACCACAGGGGGCCTCAGGATGCCTAAAGACAAGCATGCGTAAGGAAAAGACCACGACATGGAGGCCTGTTTGAGTCCACATTGTCCTCTATCCATCCCCTATGGCCCCTGACAGCCCCCCCACCAAGCCGGCAGTCCTTTGCCTCCTTTCTGTGTCCCTGGTCCCCCCCTCCCACACCACAGGGACCCCTCCCCAGTGTTTGTAATCCCAGCAGAAACACTTAAGGTTCACAGTGGGTGCTCATCAAAACCATCTGCCTGAGAACAGAGAGAGAGGGAGAGATGAGGATGGAGAAGAGAGGGAGAAAAGGAGTGAGGGAGGAGGGAGATTGCCTCCTCCAGTTCAGACGCTGGCTGTACTAATCTGTTCAATTAGCACCATTACAAGCCCTGCTACTAGCCTGATTATTATTACTGTAATGGTCACCAGCGCTGAGGAGCCAGGCCCAGGCAGCAGCGGCTGTAGGGAACAGGGGACAAAGCCACACGGCTTAAGACGAACCTATTTAACTCAGTGGAATCAAATTGCTAGTAAGTGACAGAAGAAATAATTAGCCCTGATGTAGCACACACAGTCTATAAAGAAATACAATCTGAAAAAACAGAAAATTCAAGTGATCTAAAACCACTGCACAGAGGAATAAAATTAAATTGATATCTCAGTCTGAACAGATGCCATGCCTTAAGTACAAAGGGAGATCACTTCATTTGCCTGTGAGATATGATCAGGACAGGGACTTCTCTATCTCCTACCCATTCAGTCCTTGGGGAGCTTGTTTCCCCTCACCTGTGACAGCAGGCTACCCACTGTGAATAATAAATGATGCCAGCTCAGGTCTCCCTCTTTACTCGGGGGGTTGGAACAGGGCAGGACAAGGCAGGAGGGTGCAGAAAAGAGGAGGAGCGCAGGTGGAGGGGTGGGAGGTATGAAGAAAGATGAAGGTGTGAGGGGACAGAGCAAGAGACTGAGGCAACACACATTTGTGAGGATGTTTATTTTAATTCAAGTATAACTAAGGGCTGTGCTGACATAAGCTCTGGAAGCACACACAATGCCAAACAATTGGACAAACACACACTCGCTCCCCCATAGATACAAACACATGCATTCACAAGGACACGCACGCTCCTCAAACCTGTTATGTAGCTGCTGTGACAGTAATAAATGATGGACAAGAGGGTGGACTGGCTTCACAGTGAGACCAGTATGAGTAAGTATGAATATTTCATATGCTACCAAATCCACTGTTTAGTTTCAGATGAAGAAAATGAATGGACTCTCAGTCTTTCTCCACTGCTCCCACATGTCTAGATCAAACAGTGTTCAGTCATTTATATCGCCTCCTAGACTGTTGAGACTATGGAGAGTGAGGGAAAGGGAGAAAGAGCGAGAGGCAGGGTGGGGGGAGTGGGGCGGAGAGGAGAGGGGGGCGTACCAGACCGCAGCTGTGAGAGTAATTATGTGCTCGGAAATGTGATCATTTGTGATGAATAATGAATCGATGGCTGAGATAGACTAGCAATGTTTGGCAAGTGGAATGAAAGCTGCATAATGGGAAAGTAGAATCAGGTACAATAATATTACGGCATGTGTGAGAGCCTGTGAGGAAGGGAAAGTGTGTGACTGACAGACTGGGGGTGTAATGACTGTACATGTGGACTCTTTAGTTTGTTAATTTTGACAGATTGCAGAATGTCCTGTGTTATGTTGGCCTATGGCTCCTATGCAGAAAGGAGAAATGGAAAGGAATTAAGGCCCCGTGTGTGTGTGCGTGTGTGTGTGCGTGTGTTTATCTGTTTGTCACTGACCTCCTGTATGGTTCTGGAGCCAGGAAAGTTGAGGCTGTAGTCCCGCTGGGCCTCGCGGTGACTGATGACCAGCAGGAAGTTCTGGTTTAATGACTCTTGGAGAGCGCTGTACAGAGAGAGAAGAGAGATCAGAAAATGAGAGGAAAGGATGAACACAGCAAAGGAAATAACAAGAAAGGAGTAAAAAAGAAAGAGAAGAGGAAATTGGGAAGAGAAGGGCAGAACAATGAAGTGAAACAACGAAAGAAAGAAAGAACAAAAGGGGCAAAATAAAAACACAAGCATTATCACTAACAGCAGTGGAGTCAAGTGAAGGGCAAGCTGAGACTAGCCAGCTAGCGGTAGCCTGCTGGGCCACAAGGAGGTGGCTGACTGCTATGCCTCCTCTGGGGGTGAGTAGCCCACTCGACTGGCTGTGCCTTAACAAGCCTAGCTAAAGCTCCGCTCAGCACAGCAGGCCACCATAGCTATGACCACCTGCACGCTAACAGCATGGAGTCCACAACAATCTGCTATTACTGCTAACAAACCTGATCATTATGAAACAAGCAATGAAAAAACCCAGCAGAGGCTTCAAGATCCTCCCAACTCTGAACCTTGAAGATGTGTTCAGGAAGATTTTACTGTCCCACAGCACAAAATGACATATCCGCAGGGGGTTAATGAGGTTGTTGTGATTGTCATCGATGATTCAATGTTTGTTTGGCCAGATGCAGAGATGACTGGCTTTCAAAACAAGTGCTCAAAGATGGAGGACAGCAATGTGAAAGAGGGGCTGGCATCTCATTTAATTCTCAAGACAAAAAAAACAAAACAAAAAAAAGATGATCCAGTATTATTGTGGATTGTGTTATATTACTAGATATATCTAGATGTTTCTGTTCACTTTACTGTAAAACTATGACTGTAGCGTAACGTTGCTGTGTCAAAGAATTGTTGTTGAGCTTCCTGTAATTCCTTGGTTGTTGACAGAGGGCGATAAGTCAGACATTACTTGATGCCCCTTCAAACTAAGCTACGCTACAGTAACCTCCACAGGCAGCATGGCAAAACTGTCTTTTTTTAAGTTTTAGTGGATTTCCACAGTGATAAAAGATATAGGTGGGGTGTTAAAAACACAACACAAGCTCACAGTGGATGTCATGCATTGATTTCTCTGAGTAGAGGCCTGGCACTGGAGAAGGACCTGGAGAAGGACCTATCCGATAGGGCTTGAAGGGGCAGAGTTTCTGGACTGGTACCTTAGATTTAGCAGCAGATTAGAGCTGTGACGGAGAGGATGTGAACAATGCAAAAGCAGACACTTTGTGTGCTTCACGTAGAGGCGGAGGGGGGAGGAATCAACTTTTGGAAGCTTCATTTACAATAAGCTGTGAGGTTAAGTAGCGTTTTGAGCAAACGCTGGGTCTGTGAGGCTGAATATCAATGGGAGGCTTAAGGGCCGAGGCAGGCACTTAATCAGGGCTCAGAACCCAAGGAGAGGAGGAAGAGGAGAGAGAAAGAGAGGGACGGGGGAATTAATATGTAGCGCACACATTAATTATGCAATCACAGCCTTAATCTGCGCAGATCTGGACGAGCTTATGTTAACAGAAGCTCAAATTTACTGTAATGACAGCATATTTACATTGACTAAAACTACGAAATCAATATGTAAATGTAATGTTTGTTGTAGCTAACTGGGGAAGATTGGAAATGTGTGGAGTGGGAAGGATGGATGCATATGTAATAGGGCTGAGCAGAAGGGAGGAGAGAGAGAATATCTGTGTGTGTGTGTGTGTGTGAGTGTGTGTGTGTGTGTATGTATATGTGTGTAATGAAGAGATGGAGAGATAGAGAGAGAAAGAGAGGGAGGGACAGAGAGAGAGAGAGAGAGATAGAGAGAGAGAGAGAGAGACAGAGAGGAGCTGGAGGAAGGGAGGGAGGGAGGAAGGAGTAGGGACACATAAATAAGGATCTAGCTAATATCATCATGATTTGTTTGGACACAGTCCCGGGCTGCTGCTGGCAGGCAACTAGACTCCTAAACAGAGAAAGATAGAGGGTAAACTGAGTGGAAGTGTTACTCTGTCCTTGCAAGCAAGAAGAAGAAAAAAAGAACATCTTATCAGTCATTTATGGCAAGCTGACAAACCATTTGGTGGCTGCCTGGGTGGAGTTCTGCTCAATATTTACTTTCAAAACTGGATCACTCATCGTATTCTATAGTACAAATATAGCTACTCAATATATCAAATGCGAGGGAAAAAAAGTAATTCATAAGGCTCCACCACAGTCCCCATCTGACTGAAGAGCTCTGATGGTGGGGTAAAAAGACAGACAAAAAGATGTTTCAGGTGGAATATCCACTCTGCTTCCCTCCCTGATGTTTTTCAAAGCATCTGTCTTCTGATAGTAGCAGGCTCCTCAAGCAGTGCAGGGTTGCAGGGCGGATGTCTCAGTGTTTGCTTCTGCCTCCAGAGCTCTCTTTCTTTCTCTCAACACACACACACAGCGACATCTGGGCTGGCCTGCAACCTCTCTGGAGGTACTTGACATGGCATAAGGGTGCTGGGAGGAAAATGTCATTTAACTTTATGGACAGAGAAAATGGAACGTTTTGCAGGGGAGAAGAGCAGGCTAAACAGATTGGTTTCATTCTGAGGTAAGCCCATCGCCTCCGCTGTGGGTCCCTGCGGCACAGAGCAGACTCCAGACCTTATTAAACTAGCACTGCCAGACACAGACACACACACACACACACACACACACACTGTGACATGTGCCTGCAAAACACAAATACCCATACACACAGTCTCTCACATGCACAACACTCTCACTCTCAATCTCACACGCACACGCACACACACACACACGGAGCCATAGACTTTATCTGCCCTGTTAAAACACATACCCACAACAAACCAGGAGAATACATGCTGACTGAACACTTTGCCTGAGCCCAACCTCCGTTACACTGGAGGTCTCATCAGTAGGCACACACAAGGTCCTCTTACCTCCTCCATATTTTGCATCCACAACAAAGCAGGCGGATGCGAAATCGTTCTGGATCTGCTCTGTTTTGGTCTGCCATCTTGTCCCAAAGCTAATAAGCATGCTAACTGTTAGACACTTTCCATCAGTGCTGCTTTATCCAGCCAGCTAGCTAACTCCCTAAAGCATCTGTATCTCTGGTACAAGGTAACTGACACACGGAGGGAGAGGGGAGGGACAGGAAGCCGCGAGACAAACACCCAACGCCTAATGAATCATTTTTGCAATTTCAAATTTCATTGAGAGTTCAAATTAAAATAACCTTTCATTAAACAAACACGCTTCCTGAGAGCCGGAGCGGAGAATAAACGAGGAGGAAAGAGGGTGCCATTAAAATATTCATCAGGCCTTCATCATTTATGCAGGAGATTAGCTCCTCCTCAACACCCTCTTGTATTCGCAGGCAGTCGTGAACATGGCCACAGAGAAAAAAAACCTTCTTTAGAACAGACTTTAACGCCGCAGTACTAACTGCGCCTCACATCGCTAACTAAATAACTACCTGGGATGGATTGGTGCAAAGCAGAAAATCTCCCAAAGCCTTGAGATTTATTTCTCATCAAACAAGTGAGCAAAGATGAGTCGACTCGGCAGGATGATAACGATAATGCATCACTATTTAATCAGTAAGTTTGGTTTAGGTATGTGAGCCGAATGAGACAAGCTCGACAAAGTAATGGCCAGGGGTATTATCAGCCATGGCACATTTACTATTTTATTCAGCAACAATTTGAAGCAGGTAGATATGAATAACAGAAATAAAGTTTGGGTGGGTAACCGTCTGTAACTAATCTTACAAATATGGACTAGGGTATGCTCTATATAAAGTACTAGGTTATGTTATATCAGATATGTCAGAATTATTGGCAGACACTGCAGCTGATGGGGATGAAAAGCTATTCCTTTCAAAATCAGGTAAGATAAAAACAGTTTCATAGTTTTACAATTTAATTCAAAATATATAATTAATTTAAGAAAATAATTTTAGCTTAAAATTCTGGTGTGTTGAACAAATGCATCAGCAGCCTAAAGTTTAAGTAACTACTAAAACCTTTAATGGTGATGATAACAAAAACTACAGATTCTGTGGTTTCACAATAAACTATTTGGAGATTTAGCATCACCTTCCTACAACATCATTTTTCAGTCCTAAATTGATTATAAATCACAGTATCCAAGTGTGTTGTGGGGCATAGCTAATCATATATATCGAGATTTTATGTTTCCATCATTGACAATCGTGTAATTTAGCCATACGCACGTGTTTGACAGGGTGTTGATTCCCCTGAAGAACCCAGTGTGGTGTATAAATTGTTTCTATTAACAATAGTCTTTTACAACCTTTGAAAGTAAACCCATGTGACCAAAACAGAGACTTAAAATGAAGCAATACACTGTTCCAGCCAGAGAGAAAGACAGAAAATCTCACATGGGTCTGCTGTGAAGAAACATAGTGATGAGCAAAGTGGAAAAGAATGGACTGGCCTGAGTCTGGATGTGAAAATGTTATTTTAGTTACTCAAAGTCCATCCGTGTCTGTTACTTGGAGAAACCACAGACCCTTACAACCAAGTCCAAATTCTGGACAAAGCCTTGGGATTGTATGGTGCGCTCCAAAATAACAAAGTGGTAATAATTTACTTTAATTTTATGAATAAAGGCACAACAAGAGTAAGACAGTAAAAAGTGAAAACAAGACTTCCTACTTTCTGCTAATAGTTCAAGGTATACTGCATTGAAATAATGAAAATGTGTGTTATGGGGCAGAACTGCCATAAAATAAGTTTCTGAAACGAGATAAATAACTGTGATCTCATTTTAGGAAAATAGTAGGGATTTAACAGTTTTGCAGTAGCAGTGGAGCTCTAAGTAAAAGTAATGGATCAGATCAGTCGCCGTCAACAACTTTATTATAACATGTTGGTACCTTGCATTGGTATCACAATGAAGAAGTGTTACCTGTGCATCCTTACCTGCAAGCTTGGCTGTGGCTGTGGCCCTGTACTGGGACTGAGCTTTATCTACTGCAACAAATTTGCACATACTGCACACAGACTGTGTGTATTGTGGGCATATGGTGTGACCAGGGTTTATTTTTAATGCATGCCAACAGCTTGTCTGGTCCCTCTACAGGGGACTGCTCCTCCCTGCTCTGTGTTCTGCCACTTAGGCTCTCCCAGTATGACAACAGGGTCACTGCACACACACACACACACACACACACACACACATCAATTTCAACCCCAACTATCCTACACCAAAGACCACAGTAGCTGACACAGAATAATGAGCTTCTGACACCCAAAATGATATCGATGACACTTGGAGAAATGGAAATGGTGCTGCTAAAAAGACATAGCAGTTACTGGGGGAGTGAGAAGACAAGAGGAGAGCAAGGAGCGATCAAGGGAGGGAGGACTGGGGAAACACAGGCTATTAGCTGCCAACACAGTATAACTAGCAGGCAAAACGGCAAACTGCCAAATGACTTGTGCTTGTCAACTGTTCCGGTGATGTGTGGTTCCTTGCGTGGTTGGTAACATTAAAGCAAAGAAAAGTGAGAGTGAAGCCATTTTAAGTTTGAACACAATGTCCAAGGTTGACGCAAGCACACTAGACACATTATGCACTACTACCTCTGGCCCATAAAGGTGAAACGTCTGAGAGGAATACCACAAAAATCTGCTAAAATATCTATCAGTGTGATCCTATATAAACTTTTTTTTCTGTGATGTGAGTAATTCCATTTAACTGAAAAATGTACCAGATGACATTACGATTCAGATCATCGTACAATCGTGATTATCATACAATGAGATATAAGGAATCAAACTGACAATCCTAAGATGCCGCAACAAGCGGCACCAGAGGTCGTTTTATTTTTAGAAGATGCTGGTTTTAATGGCTTTATTCTTTTTATCATTAAAGCATAGTTATACAATACCAGTGAATGTTTCAACTGTCTTTTGTAAATCTGTGACGTGGCTGACAATAAAACTACCACAACTTTATGAGATGACTGTCAAAAGGTCTCCATTTGTAGGAAATCAAAACTTTTGAAGTCTATCCTATTGATCAGTAACCAACTCCACCTGCTACTTCATTTCTGAGAACCTGACACTAGGCTCTTATGAACCTACTCACTCATGAGAGTGAAATGGTTTTGAAACCACATTTCTCAAAAATTGCATGAAACCAAAATGATCAGCTTCAACAAGCTAGAGTTATATTAGAGTAAGATAAATGTTTGACAACATTTGCAACTGAATGCAATTTTAAGGGGAAGTAGTTTCATCCTTCATTTGACTTGCATTAGAACTGTTAATAAATGCTGCCAAGAGGGTAGTACCAATTTCTAAGAAAAAAGCAAAAAAGGTGCGGGGAAAAATGTAAAGTTCTCAGAGGGAGCTTGATCAGTCAATAGCACATGCTTCTTGAACTCATGAGCCAAAGCTTCAATAATTATTGGAGACGAAGCACACGTTCTCCTCAGGTCCCTCACTAGGCCTCATAGTGTCTCTGTTATCAGCATCAATGATGACACCCAGCACACACTAACACTCAACGTGCACATCTGGACACAAAACACACACCCCAATAATACAAATACATAACACAAAAGCAGTAGCGGCAACAAAACATGTATGCACCCACACGCAATCTTTCACTCAGACGTAAACCAACAGGTATGCATATTAAAAATCAAATACAACTCTGTTCACTAGTCCAATACTCTTATCCACAAATTGAACTAAATATGGTCTTTACTGTTAAAACAAGCAGATGCAATGGGAGCAGGAATGTGATAATAACAGAGATTTCCATGGGATAATGTTTACCTGATACTGATGGAAGAAAGATCACAGAGTCAGCTGCCACCTGTGATTGGATTACTGCTATACCTGCTTGTTGAGCATCCTGACATTTCAGAAGGAAAGGTTGCTAATACTGCCACGTATGTACTGAGATGAGCAGAGTAACCCCTAACGGGAGAACACAGGCTTAATGGAGCTTTCTCACCAAATCTCTATTGCCACTAGGTATCATCACCAGTGTGACACACTGAAATATTTTGGAAAACGAAAAAAAAAATATATATATATGTAGGAGGACTGTCATACACACACGCTGATCGCTGAATAGTAGGAAGCACAACAGTCTTCAGCAATCACCAGTGTCAGGCGAAAAGATACAAATAAAGCAGGTGAAATTATTATTTACCCAACACTCAGAGTTTGCGGCAAAAGGGTTTCCTTTCAAAATGTCAAAATTGATGCAAGAAAATGCATTTGCACCAGTGGGTCAAATGTCTCCTAATATTCAAATGAAAACGGTATTTGTCAGCTGGGTTCTTCAAGAAAATTTAAAACTGGATGTAGAGTGCCACCTGGTGTTCAGTATGAGTGACTATATCATATAAATGCCACTATAGTTCATGTGCATCTATTTGTGTGTGTGTGCTGAAGTATGATAAGGGGAGGAGTCATGCACATAAAGAAGAGTTGAAGAGAGTCCTAAGACAGATACCTGTTTTGGCTGGTGCTGGCAGTTGGGGCAATGTCTGGGGTCAGGACATACAGGCTGTTGTTCTTGGGCAGGTGTAAACTTCTCAGCACGGTCTGATCATACACACAAACACAAAACCACACACTTAAAATAGTTCAGTTCACTGCAAAGTTTCAGTGATTCATTGGGACTAAATCTGTGTTCAGTACAGCTGAAGCTGGTTTGTCAAGCTCTGTAGTCGCAGTGTCACATTATGTTGTGAATTAGAACATGACATCTGCAGAACTATCATTTGACAGAACAGAAAACTACTCAACACCCTTTACAGAAAGGAGACTTTTATAAAATAATTAGCCATTACAACTAGCAATAATATTTTTT
>OMLB01015614.1:0-12258 GCA_900302555.1 Myripristis jacobus | reverse complement strand
TGCAACAGAGGAGGGATCCCTCCCCAGGACGGACAGACGTGCAATAGATGTTGTAGACACAGAAAACAAACAACAAAAGATATATATGTATAATGATACTAAGGTAAAAAAAAAAAAAGGTAAAAAACAGTTGGCAGATGAGGGATGAGGACGCCAAGGGAAGCCAGATGTACTGTACTGGTAATATTCTTTCATCTTTTTGGCATTTTTTAAAAATAATGTTCAGGTACCTTTTTTTCCTTGTTTTATCATTCTGATTATGATCATGATGATTATTATTATTACATTTCAAGTTTTTTGTTACAATTGTTTGCTAACTTCCTTTTAGTTTTCATATTTTCCCCTTTTTTTCTTTCTTTTTACCAATGTTCTGGTACTTTTTGGCTAATTTGCTAAACTCCCCCAATTTTTTTTATTTTTATTTTTTTATAGAAATCCATTTTATTTTTCCTAAAATGTATGGTTTTTTTATTGGTAATTTTGCCAACTTTCTGGTAATTTTCTTTAACCTTATTTATTTATTCATTCATTTATTTATTTATCATTATTGCTCATTTCTACTAATGTTCAGGTACCTCTCTGCTAATGTGCTAGCCCTTTCGCCCATGTTTGCACACAAATCAAGTTTTTGTTGGTAGTTTTTGTTAATTTTCTTGTCATTGTTTTTTTCATGTTCAGGTCATTTTGTGCTAAATTGATTGCCCTTTTGCCCATGTTTCTGAACAAAATCAAATAAATTTGCCGAGGTTTCAAAGAATTAAATAGTTGTGGTGTCATACTCGAACACTGACAGCTCATGGTGAGATTAATCCAGAAAGAAGAAAATATTAACATTTAACTGGTATCCTCTGCTCCACAGTCATTAAACCCCCCCTCCAGGTGAATTACACCTTCAAGGAGCCTCTCAAGGCCCCTGGGGGACACTGGACCCCACTTTGGAAACCATTGCTATGGTGGGTGTGTTTGTATATTCAAGGGGTGGGGGCAGGGTGAAAGAGGTGGGGACAGGTGGGTGGAAGTCAAGAATGTCTCAATGTCTCCCCCCAACTACACACATGCACACATCCCACCCCCACCCACCAGACACCACCTCCAGGCCGAGGCATTGTCTGCCCCGGCCAATCAGCTTCATTTGCATAGAGTGCAGGAAAAGAAGTCGGCAGAGCAGGGCAGGTGATACAGGCCAACAGACGCCAAGGAGGGAGGACCCAAAGCCAACACACACAGCTCATACTACTCCACTTTGAGCACACACCCACCCACCCACACACACACACACATACACATACACCTGTTGCTCGTCCAGGCTCACTCCAAACAAGACCTCAGCCAACGTAACAGCACGATTTAAACTCCCTGAGTGGGAGGTCAACTGACTGCGCCTCCCAAAAAATGCATTTTAAAGCACAAAGGGAGTGAGCTGAGTGGAGAGAGAGAGAGAGACGGAGAGAGAGAGAGATATCCTCATCAGTTAACAGGTAAACTGAACTTTTGCTCTGAACTTTGCCTTGTGCCATTATGTGTTTAATGCCTCACTGTTGTAGTAATTTGTAATTTAATACAATGTTTTGATAGGAAAAGGTGGTCTGATTTCCATGCAGGGTTCAGTTTCTCTGGGGTTGGAAAAGCTACTTTGGTGCAACAGCTGTGTGGCAGTTTTAGCTGTAGTCAGCACCGTGTAACAGTTTATAACTCACCACAACAACAGCACTGTAAGGCACCCAGTCCTCAGTAAAGCCAAACTGTTCAATGCATCTTTCACATATGCCATATTCTCTGAATCTTGTTTTCTTGGTCTAAGAAAAGCAGCTGTGAATGTAACAGCGGAAGGGGATATTGAGTTCCTCACATATGTCAGAGGTACATTATGGTTCACTTTCCTCATTGTAGCCATATTCCTTTTTTTTTATTATTATTATTTATTTTTTTTTTTTTTTGCAACTGCCGCCTCGTGTTCTGCAAAAAAAAAAAAAAAAACTTCTGCAGTACAGTGCCTCATCTCGACCAGCAGGCAGATCAAGTTACATGTGCTTTTCAAAGGGAGAACAGGTAGGGCAGCAAAGTGCGCGGCGGTTGAGCTGAACACACAACCGGTGACCTCAGAATACACATGTGCGTACACACACACACACACACACACACATACAATACCACAGGATGTCACGGGAGTCTTCTACAAAAAAAAAGACAAAGGAAGAAAGTAAAAAGAACAGGAAGAACTACAAATATGGTAGACACTAACAAGCAATGTCCCATTTTCAAACATATCGGGTCTCAAGATGGAGAAAATGGGTCAGTTGCCCAGCTGCAGTTGCAGAAAAACATGTGCCACTGATAGTGCTGAGTTGAGGGGGGGGTCACAGAGATAGGGAAGGCCAGGGTGTGGACAGGTTCAAACTATGCACTGCGGCAGAATGGTTTACTGTACAGGGACACCCCCTAGCTCTGATGCTGGTAGCAAGTTAATATTTGACCAGGCAGAGCTCTCCCCAACACTGCAGCCATGTTTTTCTGACAGGAGAATGACATCAGGCCTTCACTGTGTCTTACATGGCTTTGAAAAGACCTGCAGAGCTGCTGGTGTGTCTACTGAGCCACCGTTTGTTGTATCGTCTCCTTCTAATGTGGCACCATCAGAAGTGGCACGCCGGAGTCGGTGTGTTATGGCCAGTCTACACCACCAAAAAGTCTCTTCACTCTCTTAAAAACAGTCTGTCTGAACAAATCATCAAGTCTCACAGTTAGGCGCTGTTTCTTATTTGTCTGATGACGGATGAGAAATTGTGCCGCGGGGGTGATTTAATTTGTGACAAACACTTGCGTCTGACGCGGTGTTTGTCAGCGTGTCAGTGTTCTGAAACTCCTCTATTCAACAAAATGACAAATGGAGGAAATGACTGATTTGTGACAAAAGCGAGTCGAATTATCTCATGGCAGCAGCAGACTTATTTTTTCTCATTCTAAGCAGAAAAATATTTTAATAATTCTCCTTTAATTGAATGGATTGATAAAATGGATATTTGTGCAGTTTAGGAGCACCATATAAAAAGCTACATTTTTTGCCTTGGTAAATAAGATTGACACTCGTTTTGATAGCACAAGGAAGGACGACCACTACATTATTTCTGCTTTTTCAGACTGCTGAAGTCAAATGAAGGCAAAAACACCCTTTGCTTCTCCTTTAAACATCTCAGCTCAGGCATTTACCCCAGACTTCAAACACCAACAACTTGGTATGGCAAGGTGGGATACTTAACGCGTACAAATTTGATATCTTTATTTTCATTATAATAATGTAGAGCAAAGATCAAGCAAAAATCGTTAGGAATTGATATAAAAAGCCATAGAAAGAAAACAAGAAATAAAAATGTCTCTCATTAGGGGGGCATTCAGGACCAGCGTTCCATGTATTTTCTGACTAATGTGTCATAATTGATCCATAATGTTTTGTCAGTCATCAGCTTGTCTGTGGAAATTGAGCTCATCTAAACAGGTTTCAGTGTCTAGTGACAAATGAATGCCGTGATGCGGGGACTTGGCTGTAACCAAGGTGATTAGTGAGCTGACACCTCTGATCCTGCTGGCTTTGCTTTTTCCAGCAGTCCTCAACCTGTTTGTTGACGACGTCAGTTAAACTATAGTGAGCAGCGGCAGAGGCTGGACGTGTAACAAAGTGAGGCCTGAGGCGACTACCCGCCACTTTCACCTCATTGACTTCTGACAATGTCACGCTGTGCTGTTGTCCAGAGCTCAGCTGGTTGCTATTTACTCAGAGCTAATACTGAAGGTAACACCGCCCGGGGCTGAGAACTGCCTCTCTACTTCAAGACCTTGAGCCTGATCGCACTGACCCGTGACTGACTGTGTTTGGCCTTACATATATGACCATGACTGGATATTAAATAGCTATCTCATTATCCACTAAATGTGGAAGGTCGGTGGAACGGACATGAATTGTTACTAGATTTTACTTCATTATGTTTACTGATTTTTGCTTAATTATCACTAGTAATTTATTGCAATGGTATGATTTTTTAGGATTATTTTTCTTATGTGGGACTTGAGGACTTCTTTGCCCACAAGACATATAATGTGTTGTCAGTAACCTGGACGTTGCTTGGGCAGAAATGTTTTCCTAGTTCTCATCTGATTGATGCTTTAAAGGTGCACTGCACAAAACTGGCCAGGATTGAATTAAGTTTCATCTGACAAAACCTGAGGGGCATTTTCATTCTATTTTACATGAAATTTCTATTAAGGTCCAAATGGCATAGGAAGCAATTCCTGAGACTTTTAATCCAGGCAGTAAAAATGAATCTGTCAACATAGTTTGCATTAGATTGGCAATTTCAAGTGATAAACTATTACATTTTAAAAGAGGCTGTGACCATTGTCTCATATGGATGAGACAAGTTTTTCCATAGAGGTCCTGCCTCACAATGTCTGTGACATTACCCTGTTTGTTATACACATGTATAACAAGTCTTGACATGTCAATAAGGCATATTTGAACCGAAAGAGAGAGAGAGAGGGAGAGGGAGAGAGAGATGGCGGACCAGGAATGCCAAGGGTAGATGGAGCGATGACAGAGAGAACAAGCAGCTACTTTGTGTAGCTGGGAGCACCGGCCCAGGACCGGCCCTGAGGGCACCGAGAGGGGAACACCTGTGATTTGACCATCCCTTACCCATCCACCTGCCCACACACACACACACACACACATACACAGTTCACGTTAGACATCCCCAAAAACAAGACACCAAAGATCTGGTAATTATCTTATCTGTTGATGATGATCTTCCACCATCATAGCAGTTTTCAGTGGGAACATCCCATCATACACACATAACAGCCATCGGAGTCTGAACTCTGTCGGAGCTGCCAGCAATAAGGCGGAATACTTTGTTTTCCTCAAGTGTAACATTGGCAGTTTATTATGTACTGTGATGTGTATGAATTTGCCACATAAGTTTTAATGTCCTTGTCATAACAGCCTGACAGGTTGAGTAAGCTGAGCTGAGCCACTCCGCTGCCGTTTATTAGCTGCTGTACAGTTGGAGTGCTGTCATGTTGCCGTGTGGCTGACGTTGTGGTGGGAGCGCAGGCTGAAGGGCAGCCTCGCTGACGTCTCCAACACGCTCCCGCAACAAAGACGCCTGTGTCCTCTGCTGCTGCTGTCCCAGATAGGACCGCGCTGCTCACCAGAAACCATCTGTCAACAGCGAGTGGATGCAAAAAGTGCAAAGGCCTTACAGTACAAGCTCGAGGACAGCGCCATATGCAAGAAGCTCTAAGCCAGTGGTTTTCAAAGTGGGGTCCGGGGACACCCAGGGGTCCTTGAGGGTGTTCCGAGGTTCTCAGCAAAATGAGGGTTAGTTTAACCTCTAGTGAGGGGCGCCTGCCTCAGGCTGGGTTCAGACGCCGTTCACATGCGTTTAAACACAAGACATCTGACCTGACCTTTTAATACAGCATAAATATCCTGTTTACAGCTTCGCAGTCGTGCCTGTTGTTGTTAGCTGGATGTTGTTAGCCTCATGCTTCCAGGATAAAGATGCCATGGGTAGTAAACAGAAAAATATTAGTATAAGCGACCTCTAGTGGCCACGTAAATAATGACACTGTGGTGTCGTGTTAAGGGAACAAGTTTGTTAGCTAGCGAATGTTCACTACCTAATATTAGCGAATGTTAGCTAATACCTTAACCCTTACCTTTAACCTTAACCATCATGACTAAGCTTTTCCTAACCATAACCAAGTGTTTTCAGTGGCTGGCAGGCTAGCTCCTGGCTGGCCCGCTGAGGAGGCAGTCCTTGCCTCTTGTTGTATGGCTTGGAAGACTTGGTGCATCTAAACAGCCAGGCTCGATGAAGACCTTTAATCAGGACCTGAGCCACTTTCTGGAATACTGTTTGCATTCAACTGTAGCCACATACAAGCACACTTCCAATGCTAACCTGTGCACAGTGATATCTGCAACAACAGGCTCAGTAACACTGTGAAATCTTTTCAGTCATGATGCATCGAGTCTATCTGAGGCTTCAGAAACTGCACCATCTCACATCGTAGTGCTGAAGAAACACTAAGAACCAGTTGATTTCATAGTTGTAATTTAGTTAAACTATAGATAAATCCTACTAAACATAATTCTACAAAAGGGATTTTTTTAAAGTCAAAACTATGACGTGTATGGCTTGTGGCTAATTCTATGAAGCCCTGTTGGCGTTGTGGACCAGAGGGCTGGCACTCTGACTGACTCCACATCGTGGTCAGGAGCGAGCAGAGGCCGCCTACGTTGTCATCAGTGCTGGGCTCAACGTGAAAATCATCTGATCCAGTTACTGTGGAATGAACAATGATGACCATGAAGCACAGTGGATGATGCCCCTGGGTTTTATTGCCTGTTCATGACCAGGACATTAAGTCAGTCACTTGGCAAGCATTGAGCTCCTCTGTCCCAGGAGGGATTCATATCCTGCTTCAGCATGAGGTTTATAGTTTTGATGAATTGCAGTGGAAATAGGGTTATGGCCTGTTTTTCTTGCTAAGGCTCTGAGTCCTCGTTAAAATGTAGTGGCACTTCATCTCCAACATGATCTTAAGATCACCTTTTATATAGCCAGTCCATGTGATTTATCAAAAAGGGTAGAAGTGAGTAAAACTGTGCATGCACCTTCAATATACTGTACAAATAATGAGACAGGAGCATTGTGAGCAAGCACAAACCAATTCCAGCTTACCCATCTATAGATCAGTGAAGGCTTTTTTTCTGTTTTGCAGTGTGGGCTTTTTAGTGCCATGTGTCTATAGCCTCACACCTTTTTTAGATGTGCATATATCAAAAAGAGCTGGGAGCTGCTGCAGAGCAGAGAACAGTTTCACATCAATTTCGCAGTTAATAAATTACCCTGACATTCTACCTGCGTCATGTTGTATCAAATCAATTTTCCACACTGAGACTTAGAGGAAGTGGTGGCCCAAAGTGAAAAAAAGAAAGGCTTGTGACTGGAAGATTGGCAGTCTGAATAACTTGTGAATAACCTCTGGGGGAGGAAAATAACCGATGACACCATAACTTCTTTCAGCAAGCGCCATCCAGGTGCTCTTGAAGAAGGTACTTAACCCCCAATTTCCTTAGCGGAGCTCCTCGCTTGTCAAAGCAGGACATTGTGGCTGTAGCATGAAATAAGAAGAAAATGCACAGATCTACCAGCCACTAGTTATTTCATTAGTGCTTTCATTTGGACTCATGTTTGCTTTTGAAAATATGACAAACATGAGTTTTGTATATATAGCAGGCTTCACATCTGCATTATAGTTTTGTTTTCTTTACAATATATTTATTGAAAAAATGAAACCCCTCCAACCACCAGCAAAGACACAAGACAATACAGTCACTTTGAAACAGCAGCAAGCATCAGTTCCTCCCTTCCCCATCCAAAAATAATGGACAATAACTAACTAACTAACTGAATAAATAAATAAATAAATAAAAAGGGGTTAAAAACTACTACTACTACTACCACTACTACTACATTAACATAATCTAATAACAATACAAAACACAATTGTGACAGATAGAACACATGTTAATGGGACAAAGACATAAAGCAAGAAAAAGGGAGACACAAAAATGTGCAATGTTGCATGGAGATCCTAAGAGGACAACACATATAATATTGTTATATTGTTATATAATATTGCAGTGGCTGGCATTCACTCTTTTTCATGGTTTACCCAAACTCTGAGAGATTTACAGAAGCATACAAAGACCCCACACTTGCATTTTTGTAATGGCACATCATTTACCTGTGGCTGTTAGTGTTGCTTCACTAAATCCCCAGAAAATTTGACTGATATGACTGGGTGCTCAGGTTGTCCCATTTTGAAATACACACCTGAATTACTCATTGACAGGCTGAATCCAGCCAGCATCGTGATATTATGTGTGCTCAGTGTGATGGCAAAAATAGGGCAAAGTTCAGCAACACAACAGCAAGTGAGGAATGTGAATTGGGCTGAGTAAAAATGAGCACTGGTCGACTAAAATGCTGGAACTGTGGTCACGAAAAAGCTGCATGAGAAAATGGCTTGCATTGGTTTGCACAGTTGCACAGGCAGCAGGATACCAGCTGAAATGTGAAAGCTAATCTCTATTTCTATTCTTTCTCTTCAAGGTAATCCACAAGTCCGGGACAAAGCAAGAGGAGGAAAGAAAGCACAAAAGGAGAGTCCACAGGAGTGGGGTGGTTTATGTTTGTGAAGATGGAGCAGATTCCTCAGGTTTGGCACATGCAGGTTCCCCACAGGGACATAGCTGGAGAACTGGAGAAGAAAGTGTCAATCAGCAGCCAGCCAGAGTGCTCCATCTGCTACAACACCTACGACAATGTCTTCAAGACACCCAAGCTGCTAGAGTGCACCCACACATTCTGCCTGGAGTGCCTGTCCCGCCTCATGGCCGTCTCTCTGGGCGACCAGGACGGTGGCGGCGGTGGCAGCAGCCAGCTCTCTTGTCCCTTCTGTCGCCAGCTCACCATCCTGCCCGAGGAGGGACCCCCGGCCCTGGCCACCAGCCGCGAGGTCCTGTGCAAGCTGCCCAGCCACCAGCAACAGGAGGAGCCCGTGTGGCTGGAGGGGCAGAAGCTGTGTTACAAAAGCCCTGGCCATGAGTTGGGCTCGGGCGCTTCCAGTGACAACCCCACGGCCCTCTGCATCTGCATTGACATTGGGGCCAGCAAGGCAGGAGAAGCCGTGGTCCAGACCAGGACCCGGACCTTGGGTGTGCTGGATCGGCTCACGGACTGGAAGAGGCTGATGCTGTTCATTGTGCTGATGGTGCTGCTGGTTGTCATCGTGTTGTGGCCGCTGCAGTGCATCGTGACCACAGGCAACATGCGCTGTCTGCCACGCAACCCAGACAACATCATCAGCACTTCCACCACCACTGCCCCATTCACCAGGCCGGCCCATTCCCCAATTTAAACTGCCAAGTTAGCAGATTTCACTGTAACTGGACAATGCTGATCCATTTGTAATATATCACAAATGTTGTAATATATACATTGTGGAATTGCAGTGCAGTACAGTATATGTGATACAACCTTTTTCATAGCAGCCATTTTGACATGAAATAGCAGGGTAAACACAGGGGCAATGGTGGAAAGAATACTAGGAATTGTTAAGTATTGTTACTTTGCTGCTACAAATAATACCGTAAAAATCTACTTAAGTAAAGGTAAAAAAAAAAAAAAAAAAAAAGTAGCTCATCTGAAACGTACTCAGAGTAAAAGCTGATTTTTTAGATCAGGTCGATCATGTGGAAAGCCCCACAACTTGTCAAATTATGATGGGCAGGTTTCAATATTTATCAAGAGCCAAACAAATTTGCACTTTGTAAAGGACTGGATTCAAAATGTAGCTTCTTAAAACACTTCAGACAAAATGTAAAATTACTGACTTTTAAAAATACTCCTGCTATTGTTCATGCTGGTTCACTGGAAATGCTCTGCCACACTTCAATGGAACAGAATCTATTAATATCCTTAGTGACACCTGTGTTTATTCTGCTATTTCATGTCAAAATAGTTGTTGGGAAAAGGGCCTGCTTTCATTTCTACACACAACTGTCTATGCCTCATATTTTTAACCTGTAAGAGAAACAGAGATGTAAAGACTTCAATTCATCTGTGAAGCTGCTCCCTCTGAACCCACTCACTGCTCACATGGACAGTGGCCACGAACTGGCTAAAGCGGCTTGGGGACAGACAAGGGCGTGTGCATTTAAACCCCAACTGCAAGAACTAACCACCATACTTCATTCCAAAGCACCTCAGCTGATTGCACAGGCCTGGACAGACTGATGAGTGGAATATGCCAAAGTAGAAGGAACTCTTGAGAAGCACTGCATGTCCTCCTTTTCCTTCGAAGTCATGAAAACATCACAGGTTGCACTTTAATCAACATCTGCAGTTTGAAATTGTATAAGTGTACAGTTTTGCTATAAATATGTGGATGGAAAAAATAATATTCCCGTAGCGGAGTCTCAGGTCTGTCATTGACGAGTGAGACGAATAAGACATTGATGACGTACGGAAATCACTGAAACTGTATCCGAGCCAGATACTGAGATGAAGTTTCAAGTGCTGACATTTGTAGAGAAAATGTCAATTTGTAGATAAGATTGCTTTGCAGCATATTTGGAAGTATCCTGTTAAACAAAGAACAACCTTATTAGTAACAATCATCACAATCATATTGATAGACAATTTACTGAAAAAAAGGTTGAAAATGTTGTAGCAATGTGCCAACTGGAAATTATAAGTGTATATATTGTACATGTGATTTGAGTGTTTTGATATGTATTTGTTTACAGAGCTGGAATAAACTCAGAACAAGAAATGTGGCTGTAATCCAGATCATCTGTTGAAGTAAACATGAGGTCATGATCATTTCATTACTTGATTTTATGTGAATGTGCTTTATGCCATATTAATTTCAGCACAGCAGAGGAGCATTTGGCATTTCTACCTGTCTGCACGTCAAGAGCAGCACAGGAAATGACCCAAAGCCTTAAAAACAAGGATTGGAAGCAAACTAAATATATGATCTATTCTTTTATGACTCTAGTTGCAGAGCAGTTGACTCATTTATTGTTCACTTTTTTTATCATTTCCAGCAAGGCATCTTGTCTGGTCAGCCCATGTCAAACTTTAACAAGACTCATGACGGCAAAAGGCAAGCCTTCGTCTTATTTAACAGGAAGCTGCCAATTAGGCTATTCCTGGACAAGGTGTGTAAGATAAAGGGAAAACTGAGCTGTGGGATTTTCCACCGAGGTCAACTGGGACACAAGGCTGATAAGACATATTATATTACAGTAAACCCTAACACCATTAATTAGGGCACAACCGCAATAAAAAAGGGCACTTTGGTTTTTGTTCCTCTTGAACTCGCGGTGTTCACAAAAACCTGGGACCACAGACGCAAAACAAGCCTCAAATGGCCAGGAGAACCTTCCCTGGAAGAACTGAAAATCTGACCCCACATGTATTAGATGCCATGAAGCTCCAGGCTCAGTTGTCCATTTGTTTTGCTCCTGTAATTCCCCACCACCCCCTTCGGCTTTTATGGTAAACCGGGGTAAGACAGCTAGAGCTTCACTTCCTCTCCTGACCACTAGATGGGGCCAATTTTCATTTCAGGTCTTTTCTTAGATGGCAGTCACCTTTGAATAACGCCAAAATCATATTACTACTGGGACAAAATTAAAAGAAATGTTTATGGTACACTGATGAGATATTTAGACTGAACAAAATAAGTGACTGATTTTTTTAAAAAAAAATATATATATACTTATACAATTTTTTTTTTACTGTCATATGGAGGTTGGTCCATTAGTTTGAACAAAAAATAACAAATACTTTTTCTGTAATCTTTTAGATTTTTTTTTTTTTTTTCAGTCAGTCCGGTTCTTGGTTCCTTGGCCAAAACAAACAAACAAAAAAACAAGTAAAACTATTTTGCCAAGCTGAATTTGTGTTTTCTCATACAACTTTAATCTCAGAGAATTTCTGATTTTTTTTCTCACAAATTTGTGACCATGTAATATCTGAATCTGAGTTTTTTCTTGTAAATTTACTACTTTAATTTCAAAATTCTGAGTTTTTTTTCCTCAGAATATTACCTCCCCTCCCCCAGCTCTGTAATCTTTCCCTCTCCCTACAATGGCCCTAATACGCCGTCATTGTCTTACCTCAGTTTCCCTGACTATTTTTAATTTGTATTTTACTATAAGTAGTAAAATAATTCCTCTGAATGCCCTTCCTGCTGTATCTGGGCTGGTCCTGGAGAACATCTCTGTATCTAAGGGCTTGTCTCATATGATTGCTCTTGTGTGTCAGCCAGGTGACTCATGACTGAGTGGAAACCTGCCACCTCACCCTGCCGCTCCCACCAGGTGGAGGATGGTCTACATTTGCTAAAACTTGAAAAACTAAGGTATCTCTACAAAAGGTCAGTCGGATGGGTTTGTGGACGTGTGGAAACCCTCCACCGGAATTGTGAATGAACATTTTAAATTTGATCAGTGGCTTAAGGCTGTCTAACCCTTCTTCTCTTTACCACTGTCCAGTAAAGCAGAATCAACAGCCATTCCTTCATGGGTGTGCTGGGAAATCCAGGAAGTGCATTATGTTGTTGAATGCCAAGAGCGTTTATGTAGCAGTTTCATGAAGCAGTTTACATATTAAAAACACT
>OMLB01015612.1:0-10088 GCA_900302555.1 Myripristis jacobus | reverse complement strand
CCCCCCCCCCCAAAAAAGTTACTGTTTTTAGATTAATTAACTGGGAAGTAGCCTACGTGGTAGCCTTGTCCGCCAAAATTAATTCTAAATAAGCATAAACAACTAGTATTTGCAGTATATTAAATGGTTTTTGACCTATTTAATTTGCACTGAATGACACGCTCGAGTCGGTCGGCTCTGACAGCGTTGCATCATGTACACCTACGCAATGTCATAGCCTATAATTTCCGAAAATAGTACTATGTCAAGCTGCCGTCGTTGCGGGTGTGTGCCTGCAGTTATATAACGATTATTAGACTAAAACTTTGAAATATGCCAATTCTGATATGTTTATACTCAAAACTGACAGAGCAACCTAACGCAGATGTTAGCTTACCATTTTTAGGTGATATGCCATGTTGGTCGTTGAGCTGTGATACGCAAAATGTTTGCAAAGTTTGCATTCGACTTTTTTTCCATCTATTTTTGTAAAATGCTGCCACACTGACGACGTCTTTGACATGGTAGAGGACTAAATGTTTATTAAACATTCTTAATTAAGCAAATATGCGGAAAAACAGGCCTAATTTTTTCTTCAATTCAGAACATATGGGCCTACCTATCTGTCTCTGCTAGTGGGTTGGGCTAATCCAAAATTGTGAAAACAAGGGGGGTGTTCTGTTACCTGTGAAACAGGGTGTTCTGAAAACACCCCCATTAGCACCTCGTGCTTTACTCCTGATAAAATTAATAATAATCGGCCAATCAGATTTTGGTCGACCAAGAACGTATCAACCAATAAATCGACCAGTCGACCAACAGACTACAGCCCTACTGTATTAAGAGTAAACAATCTAGATGGAAGAGAAACCTGCATTAGCTCATTATTTGTTATCCCCATACTTTCATAAAGTGCTGAAAAGGCCCTCAAATTGTAGTACATTCAAAAATAATAAGAAAAAAAAGGTTTGCTAACATAATTGCTCAGAAGAAGTTGTGCAGACAGAAATCTTTACCTGTTGAAAGCCATGACAGGGCAGTGACAGTCTACTGACTGAGAGTGAGCTGGCTGTCCACTCCCAAAATCCATACGCCTTTTCTCCAGTGCAGGGAGTGTTGACACCCATGTATTTTAGTGTTGAAAGGGAATTAAGTCTGGAAGCCTACAGAGAAGTGACTCTATCAAACAGTGGTATTTTTGCCAAGGCAGTCTATATTAATATGTAGATTACATTGTTACACTTGTTTACCTCTGTCAGTCAACAGCATCAGTCCTCTGTCAACTGGATTCAGCCATGTTTTCTCACACAAATACACACACGGCAGCTGGTGCTTGTACTGTGAGGCACCTCTCCACATAGCTTGTTAGCACAGGGCGTCACACCCCCTGTCACTGTTAACAACACTGGAGCTCCAAAATGGGCCACAGTGACCTCCTGCAATGAGGATACAGAGAGAGGAGTTCAGGCCTGCTTGTCCATTGGGTGTATCACAATTTCTGTAAGCCTGTGAATGTTGTGTTCATTTTTAAGTGAAAGTGTTCTGAATCACCCATCTATACCCTTTCACCATAAACTGTGTCTTGTTAGGTCTGACATTTGATACAGTTTCCTGTTTTAACTGTGTAACTTGTGGTTGATTGCTTATTTTCCGTGTCACTCTTGTTGGTTGCAGGAAAAGCACATTACATCTATATGCACCTGCTGTGTTGGTCGACTGGAAAGTCTCACTGTTGGCTGTGTGTTCTGGTTATATATAATATGTAATGTGATCTTAAAGGCATGACTTTCTTAAGAAACTGCAAAGATAGAATAGTAATTTTGCGGTGTACTGTATATCATCTGAAATTAAAGTAGATGTTGCCAACTCGAAACAATAGCTTTGAAGAGGTTTATGACTTCTCTTTAAATTACAAAATTACATTATACTGCAAGGTTGTTGAAAGCAAGTGGTAGTCCAACAAGAGCAAGCTATGTTTCCTTAGACCCAGTAGCTGACATTCTCTCTTAAATGGACAAACCCTGACTAAAGTCTCTCCAGATGGCATTAGTTTTTACGGCTGCAGCTATGATTTTCTCTTTGTTCAGTGAGCTATCGTCTAAAAAATGTCAAAAATGATGCCGAATACTTATCACAAGTTAAGAGAACCCAGAGTTGTGCATGAAATTGCTAACTTTGGCCCACCAGCAGCTAAAATGTTTTTTGTTTGTTTGTTTGTTTGTTTGTTTTTGGAATGAAACAAAATTATACAATGTGAACCAATCTCAGTGAAACAATGAATTATCAAAATTTTTGTCATCAAGCAATCGATTAGTAAAGTCATTGTTGCAGCAAAAATATGACTACCAGTAGGGGTCAGTGAATTTTTCCCCCATGCACACAAGTAATTTGACTTGTGGAGGAATGTTTGTTTACCACCCTCACAATGTTTGTTTACCACCCTGAGAATGTTTGTTTACCACAACTAAATTACTTCACCCACATATGTGGATGAAATAATTTACTTGGGGATTGTGGTGATCTAGGGACTCTGTGACGACTCGACTCTGAATTGTTGGACTTCATTATGGGCTCGCCTCTTATCCTCAGTTGCTACCCCGTGCAGCGCTTTGGCTGTTTAAAGCTTTCTGAATGTTTGACATATTCTGCACATTTTGGAGAGTGGCGTCTCACCAGGACATGATGAGTCCATCCTGTAATGCTGGTTTACTCACATGTTCAGCTTGGTCAGGCTTGTTTCAAGCCCTGGGGTCTGTTGTATAAACACATACTTACTTTACATACTTAAAAAATGACTGACTGGACTATGAGTTATTGACTGAGTTTGGAAATTCCTTTGAGTGAAACTACTTTTCATTTTATTTCTGATTTTTGACATTTTCAAGATGAAGTTTTGTTGGAGTTCTGTTCGGTTACAATTTATGATAACCATGTCACAATATCTATAGAAGATCTGCAGGGAAGAAAATAATAATAATGCTGTCAGTCAAATGAATTTTGGCAAATTAAATTTTGGCAAATGAATCACACCCAGTAAGTTTAGATAGAGTCTGTAACCATGTCAGGGGGGTGTGTGTGTGTGTGTGGTGTTGGGGAAGGGTGATGAAGCAAGAATGGAAAAAAATGGATATGATTAAACAGGTGCTGGATTATTTACATAATATTATCTAATGCCTATTATTAACAAGGCCATCAACTTCATCATCAATACCAGCATACTGCAACACCCCTACTAAGTATGGTTTTATTTTTCTCCTCTTCTCCAGCTCTTCTCCATATACTCGGGAGAATGGAAGGCCCCTGCATTTCCAGCCCCCCGCTCTGGAGTTTGGAACACAGTGAGTACCAGTCTAACTCTCTGATTTACTAGACTTACTATTCCCCAAATGGCAACACAGTTATTTTGCAATAAAATATTTAAAGCACATGCTTAGGTTTTCCATCTGCAAGTGAAGCTACTGAATGATAAACACGCATACTGACGACTATGGAGTCATTAATGCTAAAAAAAAAAACAAAAAAAAACCTACCAACCATCCTAGAGTGGAAGTACTTCCAGTGCATTGCAGAGGGTTATGTCATCAAATGAATAACTGACAGATCTAATAAACAGAAGCTGCTATGCAGATATTCTTCACTTTATTCTGATGATGATAAAGCTCCTAATTCCACATGCTCAATATGTAGTACATGGCTAAAATTGACATCACTTTGCCATCTCAGACTTAGAGAGTGATGTGGAAAACAGTCCTTCACTAACCATGCTGGTTAAATATTTTAAGTCCACAGTCCTAAGTTAACCTTAGTTCTGGCAAGTATCACAAAAATGCCACAAAGTCAGGCAACATTGCAAGCAACTTTCACGGTGATAAATGCTACAGAAACGCAGAAGGGTTTCATAAAGCAGAGGGCCCTTGAAACAATCCCAGCAGAATCTTAAAGAACAGGCAGGATAACCTAATATGGCAGCGAGCTCTCTTTCCCAGCAGCCAGGCTCTTAACTGCGGAGGGTTGACCTCTGTCTAAAAGGTGAAGAACTCCACTGTTTGCCTCTGTGCTCCCAAAACAACCAGAATAGCAGAATGATTGCTGTGGTTGGACAGCAGCAGCACTACTATTGAAGGCAAAAGCTTGCAGTCAGCACACACTTTATGGGGAATTGTTGGACTTGTTTCCATCCTTCATTTCTGGACTCTGTTCCCATATTAATGTTTTGGATGAGGTCCAATTTAAAAGAATTAACATTTTCTTATGTTTTACTGTCTTTTGTGTAACCATCAAAATGTTGAAAGCATACAGATGACCACAAAAAGCTTAATTATGCTATTGCTATATATACAGTGTATGCTATATTCAGACAGTGAGATAAAATTGCAAGGAGGTGGTGTCATGGCTGCCTATGGAACTGGCTCGCTGGTCTTTACTGATGATGTTACATAAGATGTCTGCAGTCAGCTGAATTTCTACAGAGTGATCTTTACCTGCCCATGTAAAAATAAGTCTTTAAGCTCATCAAATGGAATTGACAATACAGCAATACTATGTACAGTAAGCATACAGTGCACCCTGACCAAGTAGGCCACCAGAAAGAACAAGTAAATACATTTTAATTTGGACCAGCCCATTTCCTCATTTAAATCCTGTGCAGTTGATGCATTTCACTTTCGAAAAAGGAAACTGGGGACAACCCCAACACAAGTAGTAACTGAAGGAGGCTGCAGCTAAAGTTTAGCATTTCTAACCCTAACCCTGTATTGAAGGGTCACCGACTTGAGGCATTTATTGTGCATCAGTGGTTTGTCACCAAATACAAATCTAATTTGCTTAAAGTTATGTGTTAAAGGTGTTGTCAGGCCTGAACATAACAAGTGATGCTGTTCCAACATGGTTTAATATTTATGCAAAAAATATTCAAATAAATACACTGAGATAACCTGACTGTTTATTTTATATTCAAAACTATAACCCTGTCTGCATAAAAATGGGACTTATAGTAAAGGATGTGCATCTTTACCTAATGACATTTATTCATAATACACTGCCCCATTCCCAAAGTGCCACAAAGCAGTAAAAGTCGTACCTTTGTGTGTCCCTGCAGAGAGAGACAGTCATGTACAAACAAACCACCATTGACTGCTTACTTATTACATCAGGGTTTCTCCTCGCCCAGATTCCACGTGCTTCCTGGTGTTCACTGTGTCCAACCCAGTATAAACACAACACACTGCCTGTCTCAGCTTTTTGCCTGCTCCTGTGCATAGCTTAGCAGTGGAGGAGGGGAGAAGATGGTAGATCAAGTCTGTAATATCTGTACACAGAACTAGGACGAATTCCACCTTATTTTAGCTTTGCACCTCTTTATATTAGTGCAGATGTGGACACAGAATAGATAAATAACTGCCATAGTTATAATTTCAAGTCATAAACACAGAAGTCAACTAAAGACAGTGAAATAACAAGCTCTTCTACTAGTTGTCGTAATATATTGCATAACAATATTCCCGATACTTTACCAATGTTGTATTGAAATAGCAGTACTCCAGGAACATACAACACTGCAACCCTGTGTATGATGTGCATTTGTCCTAGTATTTTTAGTCCAGCGTTTCCCATTATTAAAAAATGCAGACATTCCCATCCTACTCATGTATAGCTGGTCAAATGCCAGCATTCCAGATGCTGGATGAGGCACATTTTCTCTGTAGTCTCTGTTTTTATGGTTAACCCACAAATCAGTTTAATGTAATGTATTTTCACATTAGTGAAAATGTCCACCATTTAGCCCCTTTAGTATGAACAACAAAACTGAATGATTTCCTCTATCCTGCTTCACAGCAAGTTACTAGTGCAGGTCTCCAATTCTTCTTTCCTTGATTGTTGATATATACTCTTTGATAAATGTGATCATTTTTTGAATTGAGCCACTCAATGTTCAAATGTGCCATGGAGGTTCAAGAAAACACAGTTTTGATACCAAACCAAAGAAACCAGCCTTTGAAACCAAAGCCTTTTGACACCAAGCCCCCCCTTTTTAAAACTGTGATAGTAGATTCCACATTGAAAGGTTACATCTATGCAAAAGAGGAAGTGTGCATGCAGTGAAAAAATAAACCTAACTCATAAAATTGTGCTTAAGATTTTGGTTGGGCAAGTTTCTCTTTACAAATCCCAGTCAACTTGTTATTTTGCACATGTTAAAGATCCATGACTCCCACCTGCTTAACTCCCAAAATTAGCCATAAATGGTTAATAAAATACTGCATGAATACTGGTATGCTTGTAAATGTTTGTCATTCCATTCCTCTGTGTTATAAATGGTAACTCCAGAACACAAAATCAAAAATAGAAATTGGAGACCAAAATTGAAGTTCCTGTGGGAGAGGGTAAAACTGTTGTTTGGTGTCCTTTTGTAGATTGGGTATCACTAACAAAAAAAATGGGGGAAACATGTCACTGTTGTAAGAGATTACAATGTAATTAGCTAAACCCAAAAAGCTAATCATCATGTTAATGTCTACCAAGGCCTATTTACAGGGCTCATTGCTTCCATTATTATTTGTCTGGCATTTATCTCTAACTATGGTGCCTTTCTCTGATTAAAGAGAAATGAATTGCTCATATCCGTGACTTATCTGTTGACCAAGAGCTAAATTGCTTGAGTCATTGCTTTCCCATCGTGATAGAATGCAAAACACTGTAGGCCTATTCAATGGCAGTCTTCTCCATAACCATGACAGTGTATGTGTGTTATTACCATATTCACCCCTATTTGTGAACACCCACACAGTCACACAACCAAGAATAAACGCGTTGCGTATGAATACAAACATGGATGTTTTCACAGTGACATAATGTTTCCAAATTATACCCAGTGCCATATAACCAAATTTAAGTCAACAGTCTTTTGTACTATTAACTCCCTATAGTTGCTCTAGTAGACACTGCCAAGTGGTTTGGAGAGCTGAACACCAACTCAAAAATATATTTCTTGGTCAGTTGTGATTATACTATGATAAATAAATTTGAGTTATAACTAAGAATATAAAACAACAGAAATATAGTCAGTGACTCACCTTGCCATTGCTTCTCCAAATAGAAGATCTGCACTGCACTCCTCCAGTTGATGGAAGCTAGATACTGTATTTTCGTAGATCATTCTTAGCAGTAATGCTCCAAAATTGAATCAGCTGCAGAGCTGTCAAAACACTCCATACTGAAGTTAGGAATATAACCCCCAGACAGATTAAATCCTTAGAAAATGTTGTGAAATTTATCCATGTATTGTAAAACTTGATGGGGCATTATTTAAACTACACAATCAAAAATAAAATTTGCACCCAGGTCTCCATAGATACATTTGCTACAGAACTCTTTGAAATTGAAGTCACGTGACTTTTGTATGCTTTTTGCTGACACCACCTCCCCAGTCCTTATAGGTTGAAAGGGCAAGATGGGTAATTGCTCCACAAAAAAGATTTTTAGCTTGAGTGCCATGGTACTTCATGGGTCAAAGCTTAGTGGAAAACCTTTTTTTTTTTTTATTTCTGACTATCTGCCATGTTTTCATAGGCCACTGGGGCTGCCAAGAGCTGAAACCATATATATACACAACCCCAGTCAAGAACTCCCTGTGACACTGCTGTCAATGTTTACATCCAGCAGGCATTTTCACATGCCTTCCTTCCACAGAAGGGTAAGAGTAGATGTGTGCAAAGTATCCACAAGTTGTGATGCTTATCATTATTTCCTGTGTCCTGTATTATATAAAAACAACTTACCATTTTGTCTTTCTTCTCTATCCTAGGTGATCCCACCCAGAGGGAAGGCCTCTTTTAAACTCATCTTCCTCCCATCCAAGGAGGGCAATGTAGAAAACTCATTATTTATAAACACATCAGCCCATGGGCTGCTATCATACCAGGTCAGTTCCACAAATACATCGCCTGTAGCCTTGGGCCTTTTTCTGTTGGGAAAAGGTTGAACTTCCACATCATTTTGCCTGTGCTTAATGAAGCCTTTACCCACAAAGCTTCGAGCAATTTGCAGACTTAAATGATCTACTGTATATGAGAAGATAACAGTGATGGCAAACTCTTGGCTACTTGAAGAGAGTTTGATATTGCTTTTGATATTTGGCTCACTGATGCCTGTAGCTTGAAAAAGCTAGCCTCACACAGTTTTGATTATGTTCCCCCATGTTCTGAGATCACAAATTGCAATACCCTCGTGACTCCTGTCATTGGTAGTTGTGTGTCTGTCATGTTCCAGTGTGGTTGAAGTTCTTGACAGTGGCCTGTTGTGTGTTAATGAGCAACAGTTGACTCTAGGCAATACAGTGTCAGTCCTAGGAAACTTAACCTCTATGGAGTTCAACTTTTTTCAACCTCATTGGTATCAAACCAAATCAGCATAAACAACAGCAATAAACTTCGGATCTTGGATTTTTATCAAGTATTAGGTGGTGTGATTTGTGTCTTCTCAAATTAAACCTGCACTGCACCATTTCAGATGCCAAGTGACAATAATTAGCTTTGTTATTAGCAAGTGAACACGCCTAGCCACACACGCACACACAGTCATACTCAGCTAAACCCCTTCTTGTAAGAAAGGCAATTGAAGTTGTTAGTTTCTTGCATATAATTCAAACACTACATTTGTTTCCTATTTTTCTTTGAAACCTTTTAGGCCTTTTCATTTTTATACAAGCGTTCAGGTTTTCCATTATTTCCATTTTCTTGAAAATAAAAATCAAGGGGTCATTCTCCTGTGTGTGTGTGTGTGTGTGTGTAGTTCACATTGTTTTTTGTGCAACGGGTCACAGGCCGATGACTATACAAAAGTATTCTGCTGACACGTTCTCCTAAATAGCAAGCCTTAGTTTTAGTTCTTCAATACTCTACTTTGTAGGCTGCATTTAGGGAACCGGCAGTTTCTTTTAAAGAGTCTGAAAATATTAAAATTCAAAGTCTTAAAAAGTATCAGCATGTCTTGAACACTCATTATCAAAGATGTATTTTTTTTCACCATGTAGTTGACAGGTATGCTGGTACACATGTTCACTCTAAGATTTAAACAGAACAGTAAATAGTGCAATATGCAAATCAGTTTACAGTAATCTCAGTCAGAAATAGGCTGGTTTTGCCTGTATAAGTTGCACATTAAAGACTTCTTAGAAAGTCTAAATTTGGCTTTCTGAAACCCGAAGAAACCCTGTGTACATTGCAGCCTTATTTTAAATAATTGCATTGAATTTGCTTACTCAGGCTATACTGTCAAGCTCTCTCTTTGTCATTATTAAAGACAAAATAGCAGTAGGGGGAACAAGAAGTTGAATTCAAACCCTGTTAGTGGCACTACTGTTGTTTACTTGTTGACTTGTTGCCTGCCCCTGATAGGATGCACATGATGTTGACAATCCCTACATGCTATTTCTTTTCCAGGTATTTGGTGTGGGAGTCCACCAGGGTTCATTAAAGTCTGTCCAAAGAAAGGATAGTCTGCTAATATTCCCTCACATCCAGAGCATTAAGCTGACCCAAACTCAGGTATGTATTTAAATGTCCTAGCTCTGTTCCCAGTGGTTTGGAGAGGCTCCACAGCGAGGGGGATGACATATCATCATTAGAAACAGCTGACTTTACCCATCCTGCAAGCCCTGATAAACAAGCAGCCTTATACATGCACACAAAAGCGTTGTGGAAAAACACTCACAAGCAAGTGCTACCGTGAAATTACAGAAAGCGTGCGTAATCAGCATGGAGCGTGTCACAAAAACTCATGCAAGATGTTTCTTGGCTTGCCTTCAAACAAAATATCAATATTTGTTTGCAGAACATAACCGCATATAATCAGTTTTAAAATAAAGATGTCTACATGTTATTAAAACAGTTCCAAACTCATAAAAATACATGTTATAATAGATAAAGTAGCATGGAATTTCAGAATCAAACAAAAGGAGTGAAAGTGTGTGTGTTGGAAGCTATCCTCGCCTCCGCAACAGGAAGTGGGGTGGCAGTTGCAAAATGTCAGCTTGGCTGAGTGCAGCATGAGCGTGGTTCTCACAATCAGTCAGACTGCTGCTTATGACGAATGCAGGTCTTTTCCTCTTA
>OMLB01015610.1:0-11233 GCA_900302555.1 Myripristis jacobus | reverse complement strand
TTGTAGGCCATAATATGAATACTGAAAAATAAACACAGATGCTGCATTTAATTAAATTGATTTATTTATTTGTTCATTTCTTCATTCATTCATTCATTCTTTCTTTCATTCATTTATTATAATTTGTTTTGGTCATTTTAAGTGTTTTTTTCTCTTGGAATATCATTTTAAATACATACTCATAATAATTATAAATACAGTTTTCTGGCCATATTCTGGTTGTTTTGCTAATTGTGTGACACTGGAAATTTTTGGGCTAATTTTCAAATAAATTTCTTGTACTTTTTAATGAATTTTTTCCTAATTTTCCGATGATTGTAATGTAACTTTTCTACTAATTCCTTGATGATAAATGTTGTATTTGCACTATTTGTTAAATAAAATGGACTCTGAAAAATAGCCATAGTATTCCAACTCATGTGTTCGGTGAATAAGATCATATATCGGTTTGATGATATTGTCCTTTTATTCAAAATCAGATTTGGTCTAGTAAGTGCCACTCCTGATATGATGGATGTACTTTAATTAACTGCATATTTAATGTATTATTTATCAATGCTACCCTGGTTTTCTATGGCAAGTCTTTACTCTGAATTAATTCTAATGATTGTTTGACCTGAGTATGCATGAAGTATGCATGAATATGTTTATTATCAGTAGCTTCAATACAAAAATATCAGTATGGGCTTCAAAAAACATATATTTGTTGAATCTTTACACTAACAAACACTTACAAAAGTATTGCAAACAACTGCAATTATACAGAATATAGATTGTATTGGTATTACTGTTGCTGTAGTGTCCCATGATGGTCTAAATGCTGTTTCAGAGGCTTTTCCTCCCTGACAAGAACACAGTTCTGGGGGAAACACTGAATCCTTGTGATTTATCTGGCTTGAAATGGCAGAAAATATCAAATCTCAGCAACTTCAGTCAAAAATGTATCTGTAATAACATTAGCCTTTTAAAACCCATATATCGGTTAAAACTTAGCAGTTCTCCACTACTGAACAGTTAACCTCACCTCTCACCTCCCCCTCACGCACTAACCTGACCCCGACTTCCCCTGTGCAGCCTGGCTCAGGAGGAGAGCGTCCCACTCCAGCGGACTACTGTGAACTCCCCCTCCCCACCTCTTTCCCTCCTATGCCTCCCTCTTCTTCCACATCGATTTTATGTTTGGGCTGCCTACATTGATTTTCATGCAGGTTCACAGATCATACCGCTGCTTCCTCCATCTCGGCAGTACAGTGGGAGGCGAGGAAAATCGCCCCTGACAGTAGTAGCGTAGAGATGCAGCGACGCCCTGACGCCTCCCTTTCATCCATCCTCTCTCACATACTACCTCCTATAACACCCACTTCCCCTCTCCTAAAACCTATTTCCTCTCCCTTCCATCTGACCCTCAACACTAACCCGCCTCCAGAGCCCACAGCTTCACACCGGCATATGGTTAGAATCAGCGGTGCCAGAGTGACAGTAAGAATGCAGGGGGTCAGAGTGGGGATGGGTTAGATACACACCATAAACAGGCTAGACAAAAGATTAGCAGAAATATAAAGCATTATCATTTTAAATCTATTATCCTAAACATATAAGTGCTTTTACAACAAAGTTGTTTGTGATTTAGATGCTATGTAAGAAAATAAAACTACAATACGTGAAATAATGATAATGAGAACTATTTAGACTCAACAAAAAAAATGTTGAAAAAAACATTTTTTTCCACTGATTGGTCTATGAGAACCATGTAGAGTCAACCCTCCAATGACCTTATTCCACATATTAGTCAGTTGGATCTGAAGGGTAAACACTTAAATCATCCCTTTTATTACTGGCATCTTAAAGAGCCAGTCAGCATTAGCAGGGAACATTTCTGCTGTGGTGCCCTCTAGGGGTTGAAGCTTGAAACAACATGACTGAAAGTTTCAACCCCTAGAGGGCAGTGCAGCAATTGTTTAAAAAACACTACACACTTTGTAAAGCACTCGCAGAATAGTTCTTAAAAATGTACAACAAAACAGTATATTCAAATTTGAATGTGAAGAAAATTATTACCATAAAATTACTGCAAAAGTCTGCCCATGGGCTCCTAGGCTTTAAGGTTAATGAGCTACTGTAATGACACTAACCAACACTGATTTTCAGTTACTCGAATGGTCTTTATGTTAATTCTGAGTTACCGTAGTGATACTAGACATGGCTATATGGAGTTGACATTATAACACTAATAGACACAAATATGCAATTTTCGAGTCACTGTAATCCCAGTAATATGGATATTTTAATTTTTCAGTTGCGATAATTGCCCTCAGAGACATAGTTATATTAATTTTTGCAGGTACTGCAATGACATCACCAGACAAAAATACATAACCATTTATTTCAACTTGACCATACTTAGCCTGCTGTGATTCACATTCCCACTGACACCCACTAACCAGCAATGTTTGTCTCATATACACGTTTTTATTTATCCTTAAAATTGGTACTGCTTCCCCCACCCCCTTTTCACTTCCCTGGTATGTCCTCCAGGGGGAGTGCGGCCTGCCGGATGAGAAACATTTTTAACAATCCCCGTTGTTCGCTGTACAAACACATGTAAGTGCAGAAGTGTGTGCTGGTGACCTGTGGAAGTGGCAGAAATGTCACACACTTCATTTGTGCGGCAGTAAAAAGCCTGGGCTGTCTGGGGAGCCATCGATCTGACAAGTTATTACAGAGGAGCAGAGGCAGGAGGAGGCCATCAGGAGCATGACACTGACAACAGCTGGGTCTCTCTCACCCTCTCTCTCTCTCTCTCTCTCACCATACGTCATACCGCTCTCCCCCCGTCACCCCTCTCTCTCTGTCTCTCTTCCCTGCCTCTTCTCCTTTTCCCTCTACCTTACCTCCTTTGCTCTATCCCTGCTCTTCCTTCTCCATCCCTCTGCTTCTCTCTCCAGCTGCCTTCCTTCTTCTCTCACTCTCTTTCTTCCCTTTCCATCTGTCTCCTTTTTGCTTTTCTCTCTACCTCTAGCACTCTCTACCTCTTAAACTGCCACTCTCACCTTCGATCCCCCACTTACATCCACATTTAGTGTACTCACTATTATAGTCACATGCTATTCAACACACGCTAATGCTTTTCCTTATTGACAAGTCATTCTTTATACATAAATATACATCACCTTCTTCTACTGTCAAATAATGAGCTGGAGTGAATTACTTTTATGCAGTGATGTAGTGCTAAAATAAAGCCTCTACTCAGTCATCATAATGAGTTAAACCCTCACCTATATGGGCACAAATCTATTTTATTTTCAGAGAAGCAGTGGTTTATGCTTTTTGTCTGTTTCTTTATATACAGCCCATCAGTTTGATACATCCTATGATGCTGTATTGTTTAAATCTAAGTCAAAACAATTATATCTGTCTAAAAATGTTTTCACATCTCACTTTCTGAGAACTTTATTATAAATGTGAGTGCACATTTCTATACATGTTCTATATGATTCATCATCTGTGGGATTGATTACAGCCAAATTTCCTTGATTATAGTAATAAGCATAAATATTGGCTATATTAAAGTATTCAAATTATAACTCAAAGATGTGCGTTTACTATTTACATAAATTTCAAGATACCTCAATCTACCGCAAATCATTTCATGCCAACAGTGTTCCGATTGGGCAGTAGGGCTCCGACAAAATCAAATGTCATGATATCTTTGACCAAATACCTCGGTACTGATATTGTGACAATATTGTTAGAGTGACTATTGGTGCTTTCATATATATTAACTTAAAGATATTTAAACTCAAGAGATTTTTGCTAAGCAATCATTAGTGATGTGGATGTGATGACCAAGCAGGTAGAGACAAATAAGAGCCAGAACACTAATAGGTTCAGAGAATTGCATTTCTTCACTGTAATGCAGCCTTTCAAACCAGGGAAGGGCAACACTTATGCCTTGTCACGATATTATGATATCTTAAATCCCAGATGATTTCTAGTTTCATATCACAATATTGATATATCGCCCAGCCCTATCCCACTGAGCAAGCCGATGTTGAAACAACGTCTTTTAGACGTCATGGTCCGACGTCAAAAAGACGTCTCCTGCAGGTGCAGAATGAAAGTTTTTACGCCGTCTTTTTTGGGCGTCTTCTGGACGTCTACAGGACGTCTGTACAAGGTTAAAATATGGTTAAAAAATGGTCAGTGTGGATGTCCTCTCGACGTCTTATATGGACCAAATTTGAACGTAATTTATATGTACAAAATTATTTAAAATATTGACCAAATTAATGCCTTATGTATGGTCCATTTACAACCTTGTTCTCCAATGAAAATGTTCAGTACAGCATTCAAAATACACTTTAACTGTTGTCTTGCACTGTGAGAGCATACAAATAACATTATCTTGGGGGTATTGTAATGTGTATATTTAATGTTGTTGTGTATGCCTCCCCTCATCCCTGTTTTCCCATGAAAAAGTCTAACACATCATTCAAAATACATACTTTTATTGTTGTCACATACAAATGCAATCAGGCTATTTTGTTTATGCTTAATGTGTGTTTAATGTGTTGTGTATGTTTAATGTTTGAGACAACCAGAGAGTCAGGACCCAAACGCACGACACAGATCTCAAGCTCAAAAAACGTCTTTAATAACAAAAAGAAGAGGCAAACAGTTCCAATAGGGCATAGGCAAAAGCAGGTCCAAAAAAAAGGCAGAGGTCAAAAACACCAAAGAATAATTCACTAGGAAGGATCACTGGAAAGCTTGACTTGAAAGACAAAGACAATCTGGCACAGAGGGAAGGGAAGGCAGAGAATAAATACACACAAGGGGAGAGGGAAACAAGACACAGGTGAGACACAGGCATCAGGGCGGGGCCAGTAATCAGAGGCAGGAGACACTGGGGCAGGAAATGAAGTTTCTGAAATCACAAGACGGGTGAGTACCTAAATAAAACAGGAAGACAGGTAAGTAAAAAGAAACAAGATAAACAGAAAAACACAACGTAGGACGCGTGAGACATCAGAATGTTGTGTTGTGTGTTATTTTGAATGCCCTTCTCCTACTCTTCTGCCTGGAGTATGTTTCAGGTGTTCCCCAGCATGTTTGCGGACAGCATCCTCAGTCCCCTCTTTATAGGTTTTCAGTACAGCTTCAATGTCCAGATGAGGTCGTAGTATGATGTCTGGATGCACAACCTATTTCGGAGGTCATGTAGACGTACAGATAAGGTCCTGGACCGACCGACGTGATCTGGCGGTCCAATAGACGTCGGATGTTTGGTGGGATTGGACAGGTGTGCCTTTCAGCAAGATTTCTTAAAAAGCTTAATTAACATAATAGATAAAAATGTGCCTCATTTTATTCACTACTGTAATTCACTGTGCTGCAGCACTCATGCTCCATCCACCACCATCTGACCTGGTAACAGGGCATTATGCTCCTGCTTTTGTTTGAAGGTGACAATGTGCTGAAGCTACAGACATTCAGCTACATGGTAAGCTACTTTGAAAGAATTTATACTGTGGCTGCAGTGCTGATTGAAGCCACGAGGCACTGTGACATTTGGATATGTGAATACCAACACAGTGATAACTCTCGCATTGCAAGGGGTCATTTTACTATATATAAAAAATGCATGTAACAATGTAATGTAGCTTTAAAGTAGCCTATACCTCACAGACAATGTCACTGAGCATAAGTGAAATACATTACATACACATGGCTTGTTTATGTTCACTAAAACCCTACTGACCCCATTTTCAAAAGCATTAGATCACATTAAATTATTTTAATTAGCAACAGCTGGTTCCATTTGGTTTAAATTACTGCCATGCTACTGTTTGGCTACCTGACTGCCATTATTACTTGAATATTTGTCAGTGCAGCTGTAGCATCCCGTGACATTTACAATCATTCAATGTCATTATTGCCAGTTAATTAAGTTACACATGAACAGTTGGTATTTTTAAGCCAAATATGTGTTTGGGTTACTAACTATACTTTTAGTTTGACTTGGTGGGATCACCAGTGATTCTGAGAAAACATGATGGTCATTCATAGGTCTCAGCATGTCACTGCTCTGTCTGTTTCAAAGATGATCGTATAGCATGATCAAAAATAAAACAAAACAAAAAGAGATCAAAAAATTTGAGGGCAAAATGAGCTTTACCATGCCATAACTCAATGAATTTCTTCACAACTCAGACATATCCTAATTATGTAAAATGATATACGCTATGCCATATGTTCATTTTTATTTCTTTATACTTTCTCTCTCTCTCTCTCTCTCTCTCTCTCTCTATATATATATATATACTGTATCTATCTATCATCAAAACCATCCTTCACCAGGTTAACACTAGTGAAGCAGGATCTGTGATTAAATCTCTTGTTCCAATGTTCTCTCACAAATCTCACAACTCGGGCTGTTAAAACTGCTGGCAAGAGCATGGCACTGTCAGAAAGGGTGTTTTTTTCTGACAGTGACCTTGCCTGCAGGTGAATAGCACTATACATTAATTCCCTGGCGCAGAAAGGAGGGCTTAACCTGATGCCGAGTGCAGACATTCATACAGTATAAACCTGCTAGCAATAGACCCAGCCGGATAATATGACTTCACAACACATTGACCCACACAACTACAACAAAATAAATAAAAATTAATAATAATAATAATAATAATAGTTAGAAGAAGAAGAAGAAGAATGATAAAAAATAGGTAGGTATATGTTACCACAGCAGTGAAACTTTTCAAATCAAGGCCAGCACCATAATCAAAGCATAAGAGAGCACAAGACAGTATCCTAAAAAACTCGATATTAATTCAAGCCCAAATCCATGCATTCTTTTATTTTTTACTGGCATTTGTCGTATCAGGGTTACACATATGACTCTGAATTGATTCAATAACAGCAGAAACATTTGATGTCTTCCACAAAACAAAATGGTTTGTGCTATAAGGTTGCAGGACCAGGGGACAGGAGTATGAATGGAAGAAAGGATTTATCGCAGGGTTGCGGGGATGCAGAGGGTTGCTGGCATTGAAAGGAAGGCAAGGTGAAGCCAGGATTTGCGAGGCATAGGTGAGGGCAACAGGTGTGGAGCTGTGGTGTGGCTGAGCAGCAGAAAAGTTTGTGGCGTGGGCAGAGGAGACATTGGAGCGGTAGAAGCTGACTAGGCAGGCTGTTGAGGCGATCCTAAGGCAGAGGAAACAATTATTAGACAGCAGGCAAGAGAGAAACACTGGAAGCTAACAGTATTCACAATATTCACCATTGGCTGGTGTCATTTACTATTGGTGCAGTAAAGACAACAATCTGGCGAGGTTTGGTGAGTGAGAGCCAGGTTCTCATACCTACTGCAGAGCTAATGAGTTGATAGAACAGGTGAGCTGAGCAGGTGTGTTGGTGATGTGATGAACCAGGGGAGAGAGGGAGCAAGACTGAAAGGGAAACACACACACAGCCGTGGTCATGACAATATGTTATGAACAAAACAGGAGAAAACAAGCTACTTTAGACGGAGGTGTATTAGGGCCATTGTAGGGAAACAAAACAATTATGGAGCCAGGGAGGGGGGTAATATTTCTTGAGAAAGAAAACTCATAAATTCTGAAATTAAAGTCGTAAATTTACAAGAAAAAACTCACAATTTTTTATTAATTTTTACTTTTTGGTCAGGGAACCACACTGACCTGACTTGGCGAGGTTGGATCAGCTGCACACTGCAGATGCTGCCGCTTGCCATGTATCAGGCCTGCAGCTGATGACCTCGTCATATTCTACTTTGACATGGGATTTAGTGACAAGGAAATCCTGCTGATTTGAGCCCAGAATCACAACATTGTTTTCTTCTGAATTGGCCCAAGTCACGGCAGTGTCTCTTCAAAGTCCAGATGCTGAGGAGAAGATTGTGATTCTGGGCTCAAACGACCAGGATTTCCTTCTGACTGAATCCCACAGTGGAAAGAAAACTAGTTTTCCCAGTGTTTTTCTTGTAAATTTATGGCTTAATAATCTCAGAATTTTCAAATTTTTTCTAATGAATTTGTCAGGTTTTTTTTTGCATAAATTTACAAATTTAATCAAGACTGAGTTTTTTTTCATGAATTTGAGACTTTTTTCTCATAAATTTACCACATGATTATTTATTTATTTATTATTATTATTTTTTTTAAATATTACCCGCTCTCCCCCAGCCTTGTAATTTTTTTTCCCTCCTGACAGTGGCTCTAATACGCTGTCGTAGCTACCTGGATGCTAAGAGAACAGAAACATTTTAATGAAGCATTGCACATATGGAATGACACAGGCTAACAAATTACACGCATCTTCAAAAGAATTAGAGCGTGTACAGTCAAAGTATGGCCCGCGGGCCACATGCGGCCCACCAGGACATTGATGGTGCCCCCTCCCAAAAGCCAATCAAATCCCAAAGGATATGTCCAGAGATAACTGCAATCCCGGGGTTTCCCTTTAACCCTTTGAATCCCACTAGAGCTTTTGTTGTGAAAGACATTATTTCACCATCTGAACTAAATTCACTTTAGTCCTTTTTATTTTTCATTTTTGAGGGGAATTATTTTGTATTTTGTATTTTGTATTTACTTTTTTGTTATTTGAAAGAGATTTCTTGAAATGTAAATTCAAATATGTTTTCCTGGTCTTTTTTTTTTTTTAATTTGTTGTCATTGTTCAGCAATTTTTCCTTTTTTATTCACAAATTTTTGGCCACCTCTAGAATTTTTTTGTAATTTTTTTTTTTTGGGTGTGCTAATTTCTTGGTCATTTTCTGATGTCTTTTATTGAATTTTTTGGTAATTATCAGACAATTTTCTTGTCATTTTTGTAATGTAATTTTAAATATATCATGGTTACAGTTGGTTCAAAGGGAAAGAAGTCACTGTTACTGTGGCCAGTGACTTTAGCTTTAGAGAGATGTCAGTAATGACTTATTTTATCTAGTGGCCTCTGGCCCCTTTTGATTTTCTAAAACTGGCTCCTACCCTGAACTGCTTGCGTATCCCTGCAACAGACCATTTTCATGAAGGGGATCAACATGAAGGAAAGAATTTAAATTTACATTTAACATTTTAATTTCAGTCAACACTTCCAGCTCCCTTCACATCAGTTGTGTTGTAGAAGGCTGATGTGAAGCAGTGCTAACACATTGTGTGTTATGTTGACATACAGACTTTACCTGACACAGACAGACATGAGGGTGAGACATGAGGGTGAGTAAATAATGGCAAAGGTGGGTAAACTATTCCTCGGACAGTATATCACCTCCACTCAAGTAAGATTTCTTAACATCTTGAACTCCAGTTCTCCCTTTAATTTTGCTTCAGTCGCTACAAAGTAAGAGACAAGTAAGAAAGTTTTTTTCATTCTGTATGACAATATCATATACATATTCTATATCTGCTGATTGCAGCACTTAATTGAAGCTAGATGAAAAAGAAAATATCCATATGTCATGTGCATCATTTTATACACATTTCCCTGTAATTCAGTAGAGCATTTTGGGGATCTTTGTGAATGTTGGGATCTCCATTTGAATTTAAAATAAATTGACAATGTTAATAAGTACCATATATGTTATGATTGGATACTTTTTTTAGGAATGGGTGTCATTATTTTTTTAACTTATGGATAACTCGTTTTAGATGAAACTGTTCATCTGCCCCGTTGTAGTGTGGACTGCGGCCCCTCAGCTCTGGTCAGACTGTACATCCAGCTGTCAGACAGACAGGTAGGGGGAACAGATGAGTTGGGAGGGGGGGTTACGGCCCCAGACAGATGAATAGCCCACTTGATTGACGCTGGCCTTTCTGCACATCTCAGCAGCGCTGCTGTTCTGACATGAGTCTGTTGCACAGTAATGTGTGATCAGAAGAAAAGGGCACTTGCAGCTCTGATCATCATTCTGCCCGACTCCCCTGTCACACCTTCCTACCCTCACACTAGCATCAACTGGACAGAATCAGACTTGACACCAAACACACATTCTGCTAAGTCAGCTGGCCCTTGGATGAGAGTAGAGTTAAACTGTGGGGTGGACGAGAGAGATATTGCGGGTGACTGTGAGGAGGTATGAGTTAAAGATAGGATGAGGCAGTTCAGTTGCTCCTGTCAGGCTTAATGCCTACTGATGGACCACTGCTGCATTGCTGGCTTAACTACAAGAGGAGGCCAAGAAAATCATCACTCTCAACAGGAATGGGCAGTATTTTAATTAAAAGTGTTTGAAATTACTTTTGAGTATTTAATTGAGTATGTAATTTGTATGTGATCAGTCTGAAAAAAAGAAAGTAATTTGTACTTGTTACTTCTGGGAACAGTATAGTATTTCAAAACTCTGAAAAAATACTTTTGAGCACCGACCAAACTTTACTGTGTCATTATCTATTGTGTGCTCATTTGAATATTGTCCCCTTAAAGGCAGAATGAGTAGGATTTTCCTAAAAAACAAAATAGTGTATAGACTCATACCAGGGTGTAAAATTAACTTTTTACCTCATCTGCCATTGGCTACCGACCTCCAAAAATTTACCGGCCAAAAATATTTTTCACCAGCCAGAAAAAAAAAATAATAATAAAAAATCATGCCTTATTTGGTTTAAAATAATTACCATACGTTTTTATTATGAAAATCCAACTTAAACATCACTTAAAGAATACAGTTATGTACATATTAAATTACATTATTTTATTTATTTTAAATTGTTATTTCATTTCAAGGTGCTGCATCATCATCATGTATTAAAAATATATTTAAAAAGTGCAACCTTTTACACTGAGTGAGCCAAATGTCTGTCTCACAGCTTTTACAAGAACGTTCCATTTAACCCGCAGGAAAAGGGAAAATAATAAAAAATGCGGCAAATTTCATCATATAACATATATACATTATTTGAAAATAACCCTAATAGCTATCTTGTAACTACCTATTGCCACACTGCTCCCATTCTCCTCTATCCAAGCCCAGTGCCATTTATTCTTAACCCTCTTGACTCTGCAATTAAACTAAATCCTATTGCCTTGATTTATTTTGCTTTTTATGGTTATAGAATTGTGCAGTGATCGCACCACTGGTTCAGGAGTTACGGTATGAGGAGCTCATATTACAAACATGTGACACACTGGGGACTCTTCTGTGATTGGACGGTCGAAGTGTCAGTCGTCCTACGGAGTTACCGTAATGGCACTGTATATAGGCGCAAAG
>OMLB01015608.1:0-15208 GCA_900302555.1 Myripristis jacobus | reverse complement strand
CTCTGTTTGACACACACACACACACACACACACACACACACACACACATTGTGGGCTCTGGCTCTCCCAATTAAGCGGAGGAGTGTTGTGGAGCATCGGTGTCGGGGGATTCTGCTTTCTTCTCCTCTGTCAGGTCCCATCACAAAGGCTCCTCATTAGTGTCAACCTCAGCTGTGCCACCACTTTCTCCTTCCCTCTCCCTCTCTCCCTCTCTCTCTCTCCCTCTCGCTCCCAACCTCTCCGTCTTTCTCTCGCCCCCTGTTTAACTCATTCACACGACATTTAGTGCTGTATACCTTTCAAAAAGGTGCTGCTGATCACCATGATGTCACTACCGCTGCGTCCGGTGCCGCTCTCGTTTTGGAGAGGCGCACCGGCACGTAGCCTCACCCTTCATCGCATTCGCACGGTGCAAGGGGCTTGTGGCGGTTTGCTGCATCTAAAGCAAACAGGTGTGTGTGTGTGTGTGTGTGTGTGTGTGTGGGGAGGGGGGTTAACCACAGCAAACTCAACACAAAAGACATTTCAACAGGAATCACAAAGTTAGTCCAATCATAAGACCACCAGCAGGATGGTTGATTTGCGACTCCGCATGCAAGATGATGGATGTGTAATGATAATGATCAGCGCACTCAGAGCAGCGCGGCAGCAACAACATGTAAACAAGGCGACAGGGGAGTTGGCGTGGAAGCGTTCAGAGTTCAGAGATCACTGGATCCACGCGGAGATGCAAAGAAAAGGCAGCGAGATAAAACAGACGATTGTTGTTTGTTGTTGTTGCCTGTTTTTCCCTTAATCAACAGTTCCCTCAACCCCTTTACCCCCTACCCGTACCCCGTTCTTCCATCCCTCCATTCCCCAGCGCTCCTGTTTCTCCCCAGCCCTCTCCCTCTGTCTTTCCCTCTTTCTCACTTCATTCTATAATTAAGAAATAGAGCTTTGATTCCAAGGAGGGGTTATAGGTGCCATATTGGGATACATCGTAAGATCCTCCTCTCACCGAGTTCCACTCCCCAAGTCCCAGTCTGAACCTCCCCATACACACATTTCTCTCTCTCCCTCTCTCTCTCTGCACAATTTGGTATCAAAGACATGATAATTAGGCTGAACAGAAGTTCATCTGGCTTTTATTATATTCCTCTTTAATTAATAGTGTATAATAATGACATAGAGTTACTGCAATGCACTTTGTGACTCATTGTGTGTGTATGTGTGTGTGTGTGTGTGTGTATGTTTGAGAGAGAGAGAGAGAGAGAGAGAGAAACCATGCCTGTGCGTGCGTGCCTGTGCATGAATATCTTTTAGAGCACACATAACTTTAAACCAAAACCCTGAGACGCTGCACAGATAAAAGGCGCTGAGTGTCAAAAGCTCGCAAACTTTTCTCTCTCCCCTGCCTTTCCCTCTCCTCTCCTCTCTCCTCTCCTCTCGGCTCTCTCTTCTCCCTGTGCAGCATGCCTCTCTTCATAGCATTTGTGGAGACCTAATGAGGACATTTCTGTCACGCTCCTCAATCACACGCACAGCTGCCATCCCCAGCCAGCTAAAAGTCCCAGGTATCTGAGACTTCACTCCGTTTCCCCAGATGAAGAACAACAAATAAATAAATAAACAAATAAAAGCACATTTAATTCAGCGCGATGTGGGGAAGAAGAAGAGGAAGGGGGAGTATAAGAGGAAAGACTTAAAAGGAGACACGGTGGGAACAGAGCAAGGCTGAATTCACTAATCTCCGAGGAGGCATAAAGTGAACATGCCAACCACCTTCGGCTGTAAGGAAAAATTCCATTGGTTTGGTGATAAATAGGATTTAAGTTGGGGTGACAGCTGCTCTGTATGTGAGCATGTGTGCGTGTGTGTGTGTGTGAGCGCGTGCACATGTTTGCGTTTGTGTTTTTTTTTCTTCTTTTGCGTGTGTTTGTGTGTGTGTGTGTGTGCATATAGATATAAGCACATTCAACCGATACGCAGGAATGGGCATCCTTCCAGCTAGCCCCGGATCCTTTGCTCTGCGCCGGTTGTGACTTATCTCTCAGAAACAAAGATGGATGTGTCAGTGCGCTTATTAAAACATGCTTTTAGCCCTGGCCGCCACTCTTCAGGAGGAAATCGCTTTCTGGCGGAGATTGACAGAACAGAAAAGAGAAAACAACATCCTCATTTAGGTCCAACATCTCGGACATGATTGCTTGCTTTAAGCTGGGTGTTCCTATTGAGGTTTTTTAATTGTTGTTTGCAGCTTCTTTTGCTCATAGCTACATTTCCACCAACCAGGCAGCCATGGTTGGAATCTTTAATTACCTTCAATACTCGTCCCCTTATTTCAAACAATTGCATGATTGAATGTGCGTCCCACAGTATGTGCCTTTTCCAGTAAAGCCCACAGCGGCACTTCCTCAAAACACCACGGTTAAGTCAATCGCTCTGTTGGCAGCCTTGTTTGTTAAACTGTTGAGCTTTTTTTTTTTTTTTTTAACCACCAAAGTGCACAAACCCCGCAAAAGGCTCCACTTGTGCAGTGGCAGCCCGAGCGCGGTTTTGAACGCGCCCCGCTCAGATTGAATCCGGCTTCCCCTCTATCACATTATCGCACAGACATGATGGTGTCAGCTTACAGAGGAAATGAATAGATTGTTGTTGACAAATCAGCGCCGACAAGAGGAGCTGAAGAGATCCCTCCAGTTTCACACAGGATTAGCCGAGCGCCATCTTAAAGACAAACACAGTGGCCCATGTGTTGCTATTTCCATCAGAGGCGAAGACAAAAGCAAGGGGGGGGAGAGAGAGGAAGGTTTGTCTTCAGTCTTGGCTGGATGATGGGTTTTCTTCCTTCAGCATTAGCAGATTAGACATGTTTTATGAGCCAATCATTGTGGATGATATGCTGCTGCTGCCGTGTGTGAATGCGGGAACACAGCTGGGTGAAAAAAAAGGGTTTGGCTCACTTATAGATTTTTAATTCAAGTTGGAAAACAATATGGAAAGGGAGGGGAGCGTTGTAGTGAACCCTGATCATACAGCCGCACTATAATATACTTGCGTCGGTTCAGTCTTCTGCAGGCCCTTTGAAGTGACTGTCACTTTAACTGAGGTTTGCTGTACGTTTGATCTTGAATGGATACTTTATTTATGAACCAAAGGCCTAAACTGTTGTTTGCACGTGTATTGCTGTCGGTCCTGAGTCAGAAAACACTGATATGTACCTGGTGTGTTCCAAAAAAAGAAGAAGAAAAAAACAAAAGAAATCAAAACCAAAAAAAAAAGTGACAGGTAAAGTTACAGAATCTTATTTGACCAAAGTTTGAGTTGCACACCTTAAGATGGCAGCAGCCTGCTAGCGACGATAAAGCCATACTTTCAGATGTGCATGCAACGGTAATTCTTTGCCTTCTTTTCCCCCTTCACTTCCTGATTCCCCTCTGTTGTCTTGCCAGAGTCATCGAGGTAATCTCTGAGCGGAGAGGACGAGAGAGAAGAGATGAGGAGTGTGGCAAAGCGGGAAGAGCGGACCTGCCAGCACGTCAGATCAGAGCTTACATAAGTGCTGCTGAAACTCATCCTGGGATTCACCTCTCACCACGATCTTGGGCTACGGCGAACCGAGGGCATCCTTTTCAGAGCTCCGGCTCGTGCGCCCGCGCTAACCCGTCTCCAGGACCTGCAAACAACCCCTTCGCCATTAATATGATTCACCACCGAACGAGATGCCAGATGTGCAAGCTCCGTCTCGTTCTCTAACTTCTGCCCTCTCCTACACTTGATATTGCGTGTCCACTTCGTTTCCATCCCATCGCCGGAGAGGCAAGCCAAGAGAAATCCTCTGCCACAGGAGGCAGGTCAATTGATACCAGATCGATAGACGTCGTGTCTACCGCTGGCAGTAATGAATCTGTCAAGCAGGAAATCATCGATGGTCTGCAACAGTGAGCACTCAGACCACAGTGTCTGCTCTATCTTTCAAAGCTCTGACCCATGAAAATGCACCTTGAATATGTATATTCACATTACGTAACCTTAAATCAATTCATATAATACATTCTGGGGAACATGTGGATTATATTGTATGATATGCCTAAGGGATATGAAGGGGGGGGCACATAATTCAACTGCAATGTAATTCAGAATTTTAGTTGGTGCGATTATTTTCAGAATCAGCAATCAGAATCAGAAGTACTTTATTGATCTCGGAGGGTAAATTGTTCCCCAAGTGGATCATTCACAATTTTCATTTATGTGATTTTTGCTGAGTTCTGTACCAAACAAGCACGTGCTCTTGCGTCTAACAAATACCATTTGCATTGCAGGGCGTCTCTGTAGCACCACAATACTTCCTTTATAGCAGTATTTTCACCTTTATCAAAACATCTCAGCCCCTGATATTAACAATATTTCGGCTAATTGTTCGGTCTTGTATTTGTTTTACAGGAAAATGATGTGTGCGTTCAAACAGGCTTTCACAGGTTTTTGCTGTCTATGCTGCCTGACGTATTTGGCTGGGTTTGTCAGGTTTGAGAGGCATGGGCACAGTCCTTTAGAAAGAGGACTATAAACACATAGCAGACAGATACACACACACACACACACACACACACACCTCCATCAGATCAGCGATGGTATCAGCCCTTAATCATTTCTGTCAGTCTTTAATGTGGCTCTCAGTTTATGAGAGGTCATGCCGTGGTGGGTGCAGCCTGCTGCCCATGTTAGAAACGCCTCTGTCTGTTTCCTGCCATGTCCGGGGGGGACAGCCTCTACAAGCCTGCCCTGGCCCGTCCTGTGCCCTCATGTGCCACCCTGCCTAGTCGTGTGGACATCTGCCATTCTGACTGGTGTCAGCACCCGTTGCCTCTTCCTGGCTAACGGCTTTTGACACCCTGCACCCCCGGGCACCTGGCCGCGTTGCGTGGTGGGCATCTCGTTTGTGCAGCGCAGCTACAAACCAGCAGACACATTGACCTATTCTTTTGGCTTTAGCATCAATGTCAGGCCGTGGCCCGCCGCTTGTTCACTCCAAACACCTCCAGATAGACCCGGACGCCAGATAACCCCCGTCACTGGTGAACATCAAAGAGACAAAATAGGCGTGCCGGCTAACGCGCCCAGCAGGGGAGCTGTGGAGTTAACCCTTTCAGCGGAGCGCCCGTGGGACGACATCAAACACCGAGCGATGCCAGCAGCAGGAGCAGCTAGTGATTACCACAGCAAGTGCCTACAGTGGTTGCTATAGAGACAGCTCAGGAGCCAAGGAAAGTGTAAGCATGCAGCTCAGACCTGTTCCCGGCTGGCGCAGTTATGGCACTCCAGCACCAAAGTTAAAGTACGCTTTCTGAGAAGTGGTCTCAGCACAAGTTTCCTCTAAACTTTTAGGTAGCGGAAAATATTGTGGGATGCATATGCACATCAGCACATGTGGCTCCTATGGCCTCGTATTAAACGGCTCCTCTGTCGGGCAACAACAGTATGGATCCTCAGTGTACGATATATCCTGGACACATTGTTATATAAGTGTTAGCCTGGGGGCAGCTCTCTCTCTCTCTCTCTCTCTCTCTCTCTCTCCCTCCCTCTCTCTCTCTCTCTCTCCCCGTCTGCCCCTCCCTGATTCCCTCCTCCCCCTAAGCGGCACATTTTATATCCAGCGACACAGCCTGCTTCTATTTCTGTGAAGGCTACTATAAAGATGTAGTTTTACTGTTTCTGTGCTCTGAAGCCATCCCTTAGTGTAAACTCACACAAAAAAAACAAGGAGAATATGTTACAGCTGTTCATGCTGCGCACCTGCCGCATAAATATGACATGATCGAGAGGCTGAGCGGAGCATGGGGGGGGGTCACTGAATATTCCCATTGGCTTGAGTCCATCAAGCCCTGGCCTGTAGCCTCTATATTAGACCACTGTATACACATTATAAAAGAGACGGGGCCAAGGTGTATTTGTATGAGTCCCAGGTATGGCAAGTTATGATTACCTATGGTGGTATAATTCTCAGCTTCATAAAGACGGTGCGTGCAGAGCAACGTCCAGAGGTGCATGTGTGCGTGTGAATGCCCTTTTTGTGAGTGTGTGAGCGCGCATGTATGCATCGATGTGTGTGTGTGTGTGTGTGCGTGTGTGTGTGTGTGAGAGAGAGAGAGAGCTAGGAGGGCATTGCTGCACCAAAAGATCCATTTAGAAGTAATATGGTCTTTCTTTGCAAAGGTGGAGAAAGAGGGAGGGAGGTAAAAGAGTGTGAGGAGAGAGATGAGAGAACACGTGGAGTTAAAAGCCTCTGGGCCTTTAAGAGATTACTGCCTTATTGCTTTGAGACTATCCACTCTGACATCAGCTGTGCAGCGCCGAGAACAGCTGACCACACACACACACACACACACACACAAACACACAGAACCAGGAATAAAGCAATGAAGCACAAAGTGTGGGACAAAGGAGACAAAGCACAGAGAGAAAAAAAACTGACAAGTGGCAAGTGTTAGAGGAAGAAGGAAATTGGGAGTCAGTGAAGCTATAGTTAGTGTTGTATATGTGCTGTTGGTTTGTGGGCATGTCCAGCTGGGGAAGAGAGCAGGCAGGAGAGAAGACGGTGACAAGGGAGGAAGGAAGGGCAAGGGGTTGGTGGTGGTGGTGGAGAACGGCCTCTCCTCGGACCACTGGGGACTGTCGGAAAAACCTCCATTCAAGAACGGAGGGAAGGGACCAACGTGGGAGGAGAGGGAGACTGAGGAAAACCCATAAAGAACAAGGTGGAGGGAGAGGCAAACACACAGACTGATGTCAGAAGAAAGTAAAAGACTGTGTAGGTGGGTGAAAGAAAGGGACGGAAAGAGAAAAGGACAAGAAGAAGGGGTGTGGAATATGAGCTGGAGAAAGAGCGAGAGAGCGAGAGAGAGAGAAAGAGAGAAAGTAAGAGGGAAAGAGGTAGTCCCGTCCATCGCCCCCTCAGCCCAGTGACAGTGTCAGGAGGAGAGAGGAGAGCCTGGCTGTATGCAGCCACCCACAGAGCAACAGTAACCAGGGGAGCCCTGCTTCTGCCTGCCTCCCTCCCACTCTACATCCAATAACAGCCAGTACCTTTCCTCCCACCACACTGCTACTTACAGAGTTTCTACTTATTACCTCACCCACACACATCACACTGTATCACTTCACACACAGGCAGACGGCTGATTAGTCATTAATGATGGGAACGAATTCATAAACGAATGATGCGCACTGTCATATCACATGGATCTCTACTGTAGCTTCATGGGGTTTCCTCGACCGAGCGTTTTGAAGAGTGGGTGTCACGTAGACATGCTACTTCTTGTTTCAGGTTCCTGTAAAGGCAGGTGAGACAACTGATACGGCCCAGTTGGTTTCAGCACGTCAGCACCACAGTGCCCGCAGTATGAAAACAGCCCTTTTGTGGATGTTGGTTAATGATGATGATCTACAGAAACCCCCCCAAACCTCATGCACATTAGTGAGTCCTCCACCGTAAGCACGATATAAACACTGGCGAGGGTTGTTTGAGGTGAGGAGCCTTTAGACTCAGCTGGCAAAAAAATAAACAAAGAAACATGGAAATAGCATGAATGGACTGCATTTCTATAGGTGTCTTCTAACCTACCGACCACTCAAAGTGCTTTACAGTGTTTGCCTCACATTCACACACACACACACACACACACACACACACACTGATGGCAGAGGCAGCCATGCAAGGTGCCAAGCTGCCCATCAGGAGTGGTTTAGGAGGTTCAGATCAGAAATTTGATGGTCCACATGGTTGGTAGGTAATATTTCACCGCACACAACAACAAATGACGATGGGGTGCGTTTTCCAACAACTCCAACATACATATCTATACAAGATAAGCAAGCGCTAAACTAATTCGAATTCTGTCACTTGGTTTATACAAAATATAAAGCGCTGACATTCAGTGTAAGAAATTTCTACCTTAATTCACTGTTGCATTCCTTTTGCCCTTGCCAGAAGCTTCAAAAAGATGGGAACCACTTGTATCCAAGGCCAACAAGGAGGAGGACAAAACCTAAATCCACTGATGAACTCTTTGCCCCTAAGAATTTGCAAGTGCTTAATTTTTGAAATCCATTGAATTTTGAAAACACATTTTATTGATAGTTAGACATGTTAATTAAAAAAAAAAAAAAACCCCAGCTCACATCAAGTGTAATCAAATGATAAACAGTGTGAAAATGAGAAACAGATGTAGACCTGCTTTTAAAATTGTGTTTACCACGCTAATAGACAAGCAGCACTTTGTCAGCACAGATTGGAGAAGGGAAGGAAGGAGGAGAGGATGAAATCACATATGTGGCCTAAAATGCCCTCCGCTGACCAGTGTAAGCTCTTGAGGCGAGGTGAGGCGTGTAAACCAGGGGTGAACAGCCTACATATAGTGGAATTCCTGCACTATAAATTTCTCTCTGATAAATTCGGCACCCCTTTCATGTTACAGCTCCTCTCGTGAGCCGCGTTAGCGAGGTTTTAATCTATAAAGTGCACTCGGGGGATAAAAGGGCAAGGGCAATCGCCCCACCCGGACCTGCCACCACCCGCTGTGCACGGCTGCGTTTGAGTTTTGTCTTCATGGTGTTCGCTCGGTGCCATAATAGAGATGCATGAGCCGCGCTGTGAGAGGACACAGACTAAAGGCTCGTCTGTGCCCTTGGGTTGTAGAACAGAAAGCACCGGTGGGAGGAGGTGGGAGATTGAGATAGAAGAGAGAGAGAGAGATCTAGACGCTGATTTGTTTGCAGAGGGCAAAGGTAACCCCTGAAACCCCGCACACACACACACACACACACACACACACACACACATATACACAGACGTACAAAGGGAGACACAGCAAGGCAGCAAGAGGTATCCAGAAACTACGAGTGGGTGGAGGTTAGCCCCTGGGCTTTCCCCAGAAACCAGCAGTCTCATTACAAAAGCAAACACACGCATACACATGAACACACACGCACACACACGTACAGTCACAGAGACACAAAGGGCTTCCCCCTATGCTGTAACAGATGTGAGGCCTGCAATCACAGTGAGCTATCATAGCAAAAAGCAACACCATAGGTGGCAGGTAGCAGGTAAAGCATCTATTATTCACCGGCCCTTGCTGCTGCATTGTACCTATCACCCTCACAGCAGTGCAGTCCAATGGCTTACTGGATGTAGATATGACTATGTACTGTATATTTTGCAATATTCATGCTGTACCCTATTTCAAGCAATTGTGTGTTCAACAAATGTATGTGTGAGATGTGCATTTGCATATTTATTTACATATTTCTGTTCATGTGTCACATACAATATGGGTGCTAACTGCAGGATTTTGAGTTTTGAGGAGTTTTTGTTGTTTGTGTGGTTGCTTTGAACCAATAAGGAAGCAGGATTACATGGAGGAAAACCCATTAATGTCAGATTATTGATGTAATATTTATGAAGCCATATCAAGAGGGTCGTGTTTCATTATTCAAGGCATCAGCAGTGAGTGTTTATGCGTGTTTGTGTGCGTGTGGGTGTATGTGTGTATGTGTGTGTGCGTGTGTGCGTGTGTGGACTCAGCTGGCGCTAACAGACTGAAGCAGTGGATGTGGGTGGAAAAGGGCTTTCCCGATGCCATGGAACAGTGAAACGCTTGCCACTCTTATGTAAACACTGATTCAAAGGATCTGTACTGTACAGCACACACCTACACACACACACACACTCACGCACACACACGAGGGATGTATGTCAGCTCAGGGCAGCTGTTACATAAACACAAATAATGAAATGCCTAGCCTTAAATTATGCAGAATGAAATACTTGGAGAGCACAACAATTATATACATATACACACTCATGAACATGGACCAAAGTAGACACACAGGAATCCAAACATTGTACACTTGAGGTAATTCATAGCACACACAGGCTCATGCACACATGGAAATACACGCACACACACAAGGGGGCGGACAAAAAAACAAGCACACCAGATGGAAAATCAGATTTAACTTTGAAGTAACTGAATCATAATTTTTGCAAGGACAGCTTCACAGGTGAGTCATGGTATGCTGAGCCATTAGCAGTCCATGTCAACATTAATAGGGGTCTGATGATCACTATTTAAAATGTGAGTTTTCAAAGTAGCATGCAGGAAGAGAGTTACGAAGAGGCCAAACAGTTGGCACATTGGTAACTAAAAACTGCAAAATTATGTAATGAGCGAAGGGAAATAGCCTCAAAAATCATGACAACACGTCAATGCTGAGCAAGCTGCCAGAACAGAAATACGCAGACATTTATTAGATCAGTTGCTAATCACCACAAGAACTGTGGCCTCTAAAATTACCAGCGAAATCAACACTTCTGAGTCAGTTCCGTGACTCAACAAAAACTGTTTGTCAGGAGCTTCATGAGGCTAGAAACCACTTGAATTCAAGGCCGGCGCTCAGAGATACCTAACCTGGTGTGAAGAGCACAAAACCTGAGGCTTTAGGCGATGGATTTTTCCATGTTTTATCGATTTTCTTACATCTAAATGGCATCACATTTGGAGAAAACCAAGGGATGTCTGATGATTTAACATAGTGTTGGATCTGTTATGGGTAGACGTCTTGTAGGACTGTGGGAGTTATTAGGTCCAATGATCCTGCTGCATGGTTTGGATAAAGGAATGTAATTTAACCCTCCTTCAAACTTACTAAAAAACTTTTATTTGTTGGGGTCAACTTGACCCCAGTAATTTAAACCTTCAGAAAATTATTGTAATAAAAATTGCTACCCAATCTCATGTATGAGGTACTTTATGATTCTTGTTGATTACCTAAAGAGCCCTTTAAATAAAACATAAACTCCCCCACTCACCCCCTTTACACATCAAAGTGCTTGTGGGAATCAGGTTTTTCCCTCCCAAATGTGAAACCAGCTGGACTGGTTCTCGCACCACTACAGGTGTGGTCATGTTAGATGAGGCTCCTAAAGCAGAGGGAAGATTATAAATGGCATGTTATAGTTCCTCAGTGTCATCCAAAACAACTAAAACAATATTTCCTATATGTTTTCTACAGCTAAAATAGCCTTGACCCCAGTGACAAATCTATGGGTGCAAAATGTGTACAGGACGTTGCAAACACATCATCATGTTAATTTAATGTTTACCCATTGCTGCCCATTAAATTAGGAAAATATTAACTATGAAGAAAAAAAAAAAAAGAACAATGTTTACCATGTATTTAGAGACGTTAAACACTGAATGGAGTCCAACAGGCCCCAAAGATAATAGGATGGTTAAGAGTGATATCATTAACAAACTAAGGGGTCCTCTTTAAATCCTGATACAGCCAGGGCAAGCACTTTTGACCTAATTAACCTCTAATTAGCATGCATAATTAGTTAACTGGCCGAAATCTGCATATTTATTGAATCAGTAATTCGATTACTTGATCGATTATGTGATACTTAACTCATTTCTGATAATTGTTAGGACGCTGCATCCACTTTTAAAACATTCAAGCTCATTCAAGGTAAAGGTCATGTGATAAGGTCAAGATCAAGGATATTTTTGAGCAAAATTTTACTCATTTTTGCTCATTGTTCATCATGGGGGCAGACTATTATTAACTCATCTTACTATTTTTAGAGAAAGAAGCTATGCTCATGGTCGAGATCTCTGTAGGCCCTGAAAATGAGGAAATTGGGTGTTAGTCTTTGCAGAGGAAGATATATCAAACTGAGTATATTTGAATATATTCCATGGCTTTAGCTGATGTTTTCGCCATAGTAATGGTTAGTGAGGCTCATGGGTACTGATGTATTTCGTGCCGTTTGCCATCCCAAACCGACGGAAGAAACATTTTTTTAACAGGATCCAAGGTAAAATATTGAGAAGCGTTGGCCAGCGTTGACAAAGTCACTGGCATTCAAGTGCTTTGGTTGGCAATATCAGGTAACCATAGCAACCTGAAAATTTGGCAGCTTGTAAAAATCAAGTATTGCTTTTTTTTATATATATATATATATATCAGCGGCAGAATAAAGTGTATGGACTCTCAAATGGCCCAAACAAGTAAAAGGTATATAATGTTCATGTTTCACAACGTAGGCTTAAATTAAACACAATACACTGTTACAATTATACTCCAGCACTATGCTAAAATCATTGCTCTTTTTTTTCGTGATCATTTTTTGAAGAACTTTTTTTTGGGTAGTGGCGGCAGTGATGGTACATTAAGGAAAATAATTTTTAGAAACTAAGGAGTGCTACATTTTATTTCTAGAGGTGTTTTTGTTTGTTAGTTTTGTTTTTTTGCCATGGCTTCAGCAGTGTCACCTCAGCTTAGAGCATCGTTGCTATGACAACAGTACAGTGCTCCATTAGGAAGGCGTGAGGTGAAGAAATATTTGAGATAAGATATGATTTTTTTTTCGCCAGTGTAGCCCACTCTAGCTTAAGTTAAGCCGGAAACATGACATAAAATACATTTTTGTGTGCCACTTTTACAATAACACTCTTTGAAAGGGTTTATGAGTGGTGTGTAATTAGGTTATTAACCAGGTTTCAAACACTATAAATCATTAATAAACAGTTACAAACAGGTTAAAATACAGTTCTCATACATCGATGCAGGCTCGCTATTTGGCAAGACTAAGTAAAGTAAGCTAAGCAATTAGCAAGATCTGAGATTTAACAGAACAGATGCAGTGCAGCAGCAGCTTGATCTTGACAAATAGTGAGCCTGGCTACATTGATGGATAAAAACTGCTACAGCTTGTTAATGACTGTTTATTTATGATTTATAAAGTGTTTACAACCCAGTTGACAACCTAATTATAAACCACTCATTAACCCTTTATAGGGCAAGTCTTATTGTAAAAGTGGTACCCATTATCTTGTATTTTTTTTCAAAATCTTATTTTTTTCTGGAAAACTTTTTTTTTCTTAAAGTAATATCCCATCGGTTTATACTTGTGAATGATCCCAGTGCACACATGTGATGATTTCCTTGATATCCTGCTTCAAGGGGAAAGACATCACATTATGGCAGCTGGATGCTCTCAAAATGTGTTTTCATTGGGAAAAGCACAGACAACAAAATTAGGACCACTTCAAGTTCTATGAAACAATAACTAGGCTAAATGTTGGTGTAGATTTATGCATGGGAAGGCCCAGAGTCCCTGGCCAACCAGACAGGTGCTCCCTGTCTTGACTCGCCCACTCTCAAGATCACTCACTTCAGGCCAGGCAGGCAAGCAAGTTTAATTTCATCCCTTTTTTTTTCCCTACTTGATATTCATACGTTGTTATGTCTTTCTGTTATTTTGTCCACCTCCTGTACACACACACACACACACACACACACACACACACACACACACACACAATCATACACACACACTCACACACCCACAGGTGTTAATGTTACCATTTGTCTACTCTGTTCTCTGAACCAGTATGATTCATTTGTTCTGTCGTTTTCCAACTTCTCTCTTCTTCATTATTGATGAACGCTGCAGTTCTTTCTAAGTCCCTGCTAGTGTGCTACACAACAGAGCCTTGTGTGTGTGTGTGTGTGTGTGTGTGTGTGTGTGTGTGTGTGTGTGTGTGTGTGTGTGTGTGTGTGTGTGTGTGTGTGTGTGTGTGTGTGTGCAGATGCAAATTAAATGTCCCCGCAGTAATAACAGCCTTATTAAACGGAAGATTATCTGAATATTGCTTAATTAAATTCTACTCAATGTTACATTATTATTTATTCCATAATCAAGCTATATATTTTGTCTCTCCCGTTCCTCCACAACCACCTCTCACCTCATTCATCGGTCCAACTATCACTAGTCCTTCATTTCCCCTACTCATCTCAGCCTTCTCTGTTTTCTCCCTGCCACCTCCTTCTTCCTCCTCTCTCCTCATTCCTCCCGTTCCTCTCTGTTCAGCACATTAAAGCTCAGCGGATGCCCCGAATTCTCGTGACTCACCCCTCCTGTGTGCCTCTGTGTGCGTTTATGTGTGTGTGTGTGTGTGTGTGTGTTTGTGTGAGTGCATGTGCACTCATTGACCAGGCATGGGGAAACAAATTGGTTTGTTTTCACTCCTCTGCTCCACACCCGGAGAGCTCCTCTAGACAACTGTCAGGATGAGCCTGTGTCACTCACGCACTCCTAAGCAGGACCACCTCGTTCACTGTCTGTGTACAGTACATGTACTTTGAGTGTGTGTGTGTGTATGTGCCAGTGCACACGGTGGTCTAGCAGTCATGACACACACACATGACACACAAAGGGCCACATTCACAAAACCCTCTTGAGACAAAAAATAACTTTGTTAAATGCCCTTTTTCTTACCTGTAGTCATAAGTATAAAAAAGGAAAAAAGGATATTCAGCAAACACAGTTCTTATGTATTTTCTTAACTTTCTTATATTTCTCTCAGAGACTCTCAAATTTGTTGCTGTTGTTTTTTTTTTCTAACTTTTGGGCAACCTTCACCATGTCTTAAAATCTTAAAATCTCTACAGTGACAAGTATGTAATCTCATATATTGGACACATACGATGTAGTTCAAAGTTTTCTCTACACATTTGGTGAAGCCCTATCTCTCATGTCAGTTAAAAAATAAACCAGCAAATTTTGAAGTCACACTTAAAGGATTTAACAAATAACAGCAACTAATGTTTTCATATACTTTTTTTTTGTAATTATTTAAATAAACCACAAATTGGATGGATTTTGTAACATGATATGATGAATTTATGGCCAAATCCAGTAATTTTTTAAGACACACTACACAACTAAAATGTGTGTGTGTGTCTGGCCCGAGCTCCTGTACATGTCAGTATCCGTTCATTCGAAGCCTTTTGAAAAAAAGAGCACCGTGGAGATAATTCATCTTATCGTGTCCTCTACACATGCTATTGATGGGAATCCAATTCTTTGATTATGCCAGTGTGTGCCATGAAGGAGCAGCCATACAGAATATTAAGTGAGATCGCTTATTTAATATGTAGATCTATATCAAGCGCTTCCCCCCCCATCGCTCACAGCCCAAGGTGGAGATGGGAACCTCGGCATGGCCTCTTGTTACACCTCCCCATGTGTACACTACTCCGCAGCACGGGCGAGAACATCCTCCTATCACCTGCATACACACGCACACACACACACACACACACACAAACGAATATACAGAACACAGCCTTCACACCCCCTTCGCACACAATCCTACTT
>OMLB01015606.1:0-17788 GCA_900302555.1 Myripristis jacobus | reverse complement strand
CTATTCTAGTGACCCATAATTCCAGAAGTGTCCACATGCATCCTGCCTTATATAACCTGATCAACTGGAATCTGGGCCACCGGGTGTATGTGTGTGTTTGTGTGTGAGAGAGAGAAAGAGAGGGGGATGAGTGTAGATAAAAAGCAAAAAGATCGAGGGAAAAAGAAAAAGGTGGCACAGATCACAGATGAGAGAATCAGGACAAGAGACAGAGATGATAATGGATGATAAGGAGAGACAGATTCCCTCACACACACCCTCCAAACAACCAAGATGAGGATGACACAGATATTCATGAGGATAGACAAACAGATATACTTTCTCACGATATTCACCATTATTTACTAGTTAATACTATCTTGTTTCTCATTAGACTCATTACAACAGCCACATTAAAAATGTCCTTTATTATTCATCTAAAATCAACTGCGAGGGACATGACACAAAGTGAATGTGACAAAAGCACCAGGAAGTTCCATCTGTGATTTGATGGCCAGGCCTCTCGTGCAAAATACACTTTAAAGGTTGAGTTTGGCTGTTATCTCACTGGGGCTCCCATGTTTCCATAGGAAGCCTCTTACCTTGTCTCTTCAATGTAGACAGATTCAAGGACCGAGGCAGCATACTCCAGGTTCTTCTTGAGGTCCACCACTGATGCTTCCCCCCTCTCCAGCTGTTTGACCAGGCATCGCAACCTGCAACACAGAACCACCATGAACATGAGGTTCACCTGTTAGCTTGTAACAACCCCGACTATTCAGTTTGGGGGGAAATCAGTGCCTGAAGTTCATTTTTCTATATCTATCCAGAGGAAAAACAGCATTTAAAAAATTCAGTCTACAAGAATAAAATTAAGGAAAATTGTATTGAAGGTATCATGTATTGCCAGCCAGTCATTATTTGTAAAATAACCCCCAACAGTGAACAGGGATAACAAATGGAGAAAAAGGATCACTTCTATGGTGTTATGTCCCAACAAATTCCAAAGGAGAGATAAGTGATCAAATGTGTATTTCTCAGAATGCTGCACACAATAGTTTGCTCCAAGTGTACAAGGGTAAAATGATCCCAGCAGAAGAACAACTGGAACAGATGATTTAAGCAACATCACACTTGATGTGGTGCTGTTATACTGCATATCAGCACGACTGTGATTTGGGTAAAACAATCACAGCTGTGCTCATATTCAGTACAACAGCACAATGTCAAGTGTGATATTGCTTTTATACAACAGCTCTGCAAACAACACCATTTATCAAGTACCAGTTAAAAAGGTAAAAAGAGATGACAGATGATGATTTATTTATTTAATCATTTATTCAGCTCCACTGACACAAATAGTTCCATCAGAATTCAAGTGCCTTAAATATTCCTAAGCAACACAGTTTCCTGACTGCAAGCTAGCTTACTAATTTGTGTAGGTCTATACATTACTGCAGGCTAGCTACTTTATATCATATACACTTCCTTGCCTTACAGTGTTAGCTTCATTTTTGCTTTTCTCTATTTTTTCAAGGAGTGCTGATGTAATATGAGCACACCTGGAAGTTTGTACCAAAGAAACCAGGCGTCTTTTCTGTCCTTTGTCCTCTTCTAACAACCATTCATAATTTAATGCCACTGCCAAAATGTGTCCATCTTTGATCTTTTGTGGTGTTAAGTTTATTTAAGTTAATGTTAACAACAGTTACAGAACACAGTGAACAGAGCGATACATAGCAGTAAATAGTCGGAGTGCTGTTATCCTGTACATCAGCCACTTGCTGTTCCCACATGAAATCATTCACCTAATTATTTCTATCAAATAGGGGGAATTTCACTCCATCCTTAAGACACAGTGGATTAACATGGTTAGATTTGTTGGTGCACCTGGCAAAGTCAATGAGCTTTAATTACTTTGTAACAAAGGATTAAAAACTGACTAAACACAAGCTTATTAACAATTAGCTGATTATTGTTATTATTAAAGTTTGTTACAGTTTTTTCTCCTCAAATATATTCACTGGCCTTCCTCACCTCAAATGGCCCAGTTGAAGTATGTTTGGTTGAGGTGTGTGTGTGTGTGTGTGTGTGTGTGTGTTTGGCATAATACCAGGGAAACAAGGAAAATAAACCTTTGTCTTCTACACCAAAGAGCATCATCACACATGTTTAAACTTCACTCTGGACATTTTCCACTGTGATTTGCATCTTAGAAGCAGGTGAATATTACAGTTTTTCCCAATTGCTAAAACACATTTCTTTAAACCTCCACCCATTTTCTCAAAACCTTAAACACAAATCCAAAAACTCAAACTACATTCACAAAACACCAGACTTTTCTATCAAAATCAAACTATCGCCTCAAAACCAGTTCTCCTGTGTTCAAAACCAAACAATGTGTTCAGATCATACACACAGGAGAGGTCTGGCCAGAGGACTTCATCCACGTCACAGGCAATATTTACTCAAACTGGGTTGGACTCTTTGTCCTGCTTCCCTCCTTGTTCATGTCATTGCATGAACAAGGACATGGTGCACAATAGTTGCCCAAATTTCATCAGTGGTGATAGTTCTTGGTGTTCCTTGGCCTCTTCCTTGCCCCCTTCCTCCTTGTCCACCACTTCTCATACGTATTCTTCCTCCTCTGCCTCTCTGTATGTTTCTGTCTATTGTAGGTGGATGCACATGTGCCACCTGTGCACTCTGAACTGACTTTTTTCCTGCCCAATTGGTCTGATCACATCATTAGAAACATGTGTGTTCAGTTTTGAGTTGTTGTGTGTAAAAGGTGACAGCCGTGTTAGAGTTGTGTTCACATTTTGCTGTCAGTGTTTACAGTTTTGCAACACATGTGTATGACAGTGTGAAATATGTTTAGTGACTGAGAATGTGTTTAAGGTTTAGCAAAAACGAGCGGATGAGTTTTAAAAATTGTGTCCAAGTACCTGAAAAGTGTTTAAGGTTTGGCCAAAAGAGTGTTTGACTGGAAAAATGAGTTTAGGCCACTAAGAATTTGGTTCAGAGAATAGAGTTAAGTGTTTTAGCAACTGAGAAAACCTGTAATCAAAATTAAATTACAAGACAGTACACTTACAAATACCACAAGATTTCTTATTGATTTGAAAAATTACCATGACATTGCCACAAAAACAAAACAAACAACTCAAAAAAGTTAAAAAAAGGACGCAAATTACCAGAAAATGACAAGAAAAAAAACTCAGAAAATTACCAAAAAATTTAAAAAATTACTACCAACATTACCAAGCTTTATTTAGAATTATTATAAATTCCTATTTAAAACTAAATTACAAGAACATTACCACAAAATGACCCCTATATAGAGAAAGAAAGAAAGAGAAATTGAAAAGTGAGTTAGCTACCCAATGACTGGAAGAGCCTGCATTTTATTTATTTGGTTCATTCAGGAAAGTTTTCTGAAGTTACAAGCGTAATCCGACGTGACAAACTCTTAGTCCACCTCATGAAAATGTACGACTCAGAGACCACGAATCAGATTTTGATGGAATAAAGAGAAATGATGCATCTCACGGGGACCAGGAATAAATTCTAAACAAACCAAATCTCATTAAGGTAAATGAAAGGTAGCAAGGCTCAGGTGTCCTCAAGGTTCCCAACACTGGTTTGGTATTTGGCTGAGCTTGCTGCGCTGAAAGCTCATACGTATTCGAGCACTGCTTTAATGTAGAATGTGGCAGAAGGCTAATCTTTACCACTCCACAGTCCTCCTACTCCTACTCCCACTGCCAGACAAAGACTAGTACCTCATGCATAGATGGTTCGCCGGATTTCAAAGTCGTGGGCAGATGTGGGAAGTAACAAAGTAAAAATACTACTATTCTTTCACATAACACGTTTTACTTTTACTCACTACATTTCAAAAGAACCTATACTGGAAGTCTTTGTACTCCCTCAGTGCCACATGGTATACAAACTTCTTCCCGTGGGTGTCTTCGCACTACCCCCATTGAAACAAATGGGAGGACTGGCGTTTTTCCTGCATTGCCGGATTTGGTCTGACTGCAGCTTTAGGAGGTGGCTGAACTTCATAAAGGCTGTTATGTGGGCTGCTAATACTGCAAAAGTGATTAGACTGGTAGGAGGTAAGCAGTGTTGGTGCTGCCCCATGCGCAATCCCATAGGATTTTATGCTGGTGCGTGTACTCATGAACGTGAACGATAAGAACGCAAAATAGCAAAGTAGAAAATGTTCAGTTTTAGTGATTCAAGCTGCAGGGGTGGTTTGGCTTCAAAAAGAGTTTTTATTGTTATAATGAAGAGCAAAGATCCAGCAAAAGGGATTCAAAGCTGAAACAGAAAATAAGCATTCAGGTCCACTGTTCCTTCTCAGCTGATTGTTTGGTGACACACAGTTCAAATTTGAAATTTTAAACAGTTTCCAACAATCTTGTCAGTTATTGGTCATTGTTCCACTGTGTTACTGGAAATTTTGCGGTTTTATAAGTTCTGTTGGCAGATTATATTAGATACTGGAACTCATAGATTAGTGAGCCCCTAGGACCCTCTCCCCATGGTTAACAAGGTTTCACATCACGGTATGCAATACATGTGTGTGAGATGATATAATTATTCCTCAACATCCCTCTATCTGTGATGATATCATGTTACTAAACTGGCCATGGATGGTCTCATAGTAGCCTAAGAGGTTATGAGATAGAAAGAGAGTGATGTCATCGATTGGGGTTCAAGTGGCTGGGAACACTGCTGATCAGCCTGTTTGGCCCTGTGGATGAGAACATGATACTCCATCTCTACATGAGAGCACCTTGAGTCACAACAGCTTGACATCATAGGCAGCATAGTCATTGGAAAATAACAGCTTAGAGTTTGAACTTATTCAAAAGTTTCTTCTCAGGTAATGTGTATATCTAAAGCAAGCAATAAGTTGAGGATCTGAGCAAAAAATATATATCTATACATATACATAAATATAGACATATACACGCCAACAAGTAAGAACAAAAGCAACAGTAAACAGATCATCTCTCATGTATGATGCAGACCCCCCCTCTGGGCCAAACAGTGTCAAGTATGTGAGGGATTATCCATGTTGACATGTGCGTTAAGGGCTTTTAATGTACGACGTGGAGGCAAAGAACCTCCAAAGTGGAGTGCATTAAAACCCTTTAACGCACACCTTGGAGTGGATTATCCCACTTATACCATGGCCACTTGCCAACAATGAAAAATAGGGAGAGATAATAACATTTCATTATATATATTCATATATAAAACTGAGGATACATCATTTCAACAGAAAAAACTGGGTACTATGTTTAGAAAAAACTTATAATCGCTATAAATATATGTATATGTAGGCCTGCCCTGTACACACAAACATCCATATCTGTACACACCCACATGTATGCGCATAAATGCACGCCTACATAATGAAAAAAAGCTTTCCTGTTTATCCCACCCTACAGGAGGGTGACTACAAAGTATGGTTTATTACTGAACTGACCCATTTTTCCTATCTTTCTTGGACTTTTAATTCTCATAGTGATGTTTTTCATTCATTGTAATTTGAGTATTATTGCTACCCTTATGCCGTGTCCACTTACAGTAACAATATGCCATCGTCTGATTTGTAGCGTTCACGTCAACATTCAACTCATAATTGCAATTAGAAATCTTGTTTTTTTGCTGAAAACTCCATTTTATCCACCCAGGGAGTAAATAAAGCAGAAGTAGAAATTTACAACTGTTGGACACATATAAATCCAGGTTCAATGCTACTTTCATTATGCATGCTTTTTGAACCAACAAACCATAAAACTGAGCATATTTTGTCAAAAGTTTAATCGTGCTGCATTTTGATATAGATTTAAAGAATTGTAACATTAGCTTACTTTATTTTCCAGTTCACTTACTTTACTTCCCAGCAGATGTGAACATTTCACATCACATAAATGAGAATCTTACTGATTTATGCCTTGCTTCCCACATGATTTGAGCACAGCAGTTTTACTAAAAACAAGTGCAAATCTGAGATAATTCATTTGGGGAGTGATACAATGGATTCTATCGGGAACACTAAAAAATGGCTTGGCTAGCTCAGCCTTGGTGTTAACATTACGCACCCAATGTTAAAATTGTCAATACAATACACAATAGTTTTAAAGCAAGAGTACAACAATTAACGTTAGTTAACGTTAGTTAATGCCATAATGGTTAATTAACTGTTAGTTAATGATTATTATGGCATTTACTAATGTTAATAATATCTACAATAACCCTTAAATAACATATAAATTAATACCTTAGCATGAACAGCATTAGTAAATGATTCTTACACACATTAGTTAATGGTTAGTTAACTGTGACTTAATGTTCATTACCTGTTACTTAATGTTTATTACAGCATTAACTAACGTTAATTGTTGTACTCTTATTGTAAAGTGTTACCGCATTCATTGTCATTATTTTAAAGACATGATCAAATTGGCAGCTAACGGCTAATGTAAGGTAATGGAGGCTAACACAACTTCATGCTTAAGCATCAGTTTGTTACTAACGTTATATAAGTCACATATGTTGGTTCAAAACATTATGGCAGTTGGAACACTGATTAAACTTGTTTTGATTGAAGAATGTGAAGGATGAACACAGAAATGGAGACCAGTCCATTATGCTGACTCCTTCTTTCATTGTGGGAGCAGCAATGATCCATCAAGCAATGAAAACTACACAATTAAACATCTTAGCCATATTTTGACTTGAGTACTCATAAATATTCTTTCCTTGACCTGGGAGGAAATTAGTCAACTGATTTTTCTTTGTAATGATGCCTAAACCCAGACATCAATAATGCCAACCAAATATAGAGAAAAAAAGGCCTGACTGCTACTACTAACAGTCAAGCCAAAGGTAAAAGCTGTTCACTGTTGTACCATGCAAAATCTCCCATTGCAAGCCCCCTCCCCTCTTAGTCAGTGCTGTTCTGTGGAGTAATAAAATAAAAAGAGCAGCATCTTGTTTCACTCATACTCATGAAATCAGCATGTGCTGACATAACCGGCTCAATATCATAGGGGATAAAATGTCTTATTTATCTGTATTGTGACTCTCCCAATCTAAATATGTGAAGATGTTTGACATCACCCGTTACATCAAACCATATGGGAGCAACGCCACGGGCCTAGAACATGCTGATTCCTTTAGGACGTTGGGACATATTGGATTTCACATGTCCCTTCCTTTCCATACATATTTAACATATGAGCATATGGTTGTCATCGGAGGAGGTCAGCTCTTGAGGCAAAGCCGTGGCTATGTCCTGTTGGCTATACATCTGCCCTCCCCACCTTGGATGGGGTGAGGGAGGGGAGGTTAAACACTCTAAGACCTGAGAGAAATGGAAACAGAGAGAAAGAAAATATGGAAATATGAGTTAAATTCTCGAGACATTTCAAGCTGCATATCTGCGAGACAGCTTGCTGAGTGAGGTGTCCATTAAATGCAGCCAAAAACATAAGCTTAGGTTTGCTACTATTTGAATATACTGAACTCCAGCTTAACCCGAACCCTTTTACTAATATTTATCAATCATTTACAGATACTTAAAGTGCTTAACTTGCATAATGAGCAACAAATTGCAGTGGAAACAAAGTAAGGCTGACATTACAACAGGCCTGTTCAGAATGGGTTGATCACTAGGCCTCTATTATTGCTGCTTGCAGCTCATGCATGCTTCAGACTTGACACTGCATTGCCTTGGGTCCTCAGCAATAAACCCAGCAAGTGTGAATGGTGAGATAGCCAGTGTGTGTGTACTGTACATGAGCACTTGTGTGTGTGTGTGTGTGTACTGTAATTGAATAATTTATGCATGAGATTCCTCCATCGACAGTTTGATTATCAGTAATAAATAATAACTCCGCAATATACATTATATCCCCTTTTAGCAAGGAAACAATGTAGGAAATTCTTAACTTGGTTGCTGATTAGCCATTTAGTGATACTAAATCAGTTCTGAGTACTGATTAATTCACATTTCCTAGTGACAGAAATTGCCTCTGCCAAAGAGGTACAACCTCTACCAGGGGGTTATCTGAGCCTCTGTCTGTCTGTCTATCAACAGGATAACTCAAAAAGTACTGGATGGATTTGCACAAAATTTTGCAGACATATTGGTCATAGGCTAGAGGACAAACGGTTAACTTCTCAGACCATTGGCCTAAGGGATGCATGGAAATGGGCGGGAATTAGTACAAACAGTGTCCTAGTTTCCACTTCCACTTCCACATATCCATTTAACATCTTGGCACTCAGTGGAAGTTTTTGTCATGGCTCAAGGTAGCACTGACCTTTTTTTTTTTGACGCTGATTGGTCACAAAAGAGGCGTGTCCCATGACAACAACATTGCCAAAAGGGTTTTAACTCCCAGCTTTGACCTTGATGAAGGTCTGTGCTCTCCTTAGTGCTATGTTGTTGGAAGGTATAACCAGTGTTAGTCTACATGCAGAGATACTCCCCCTTCCAAAGATATGTGACCACCAGGTGGCAATGTAGAGCACTAAAACCAGGCCACACAGTCAAATGAACAGCGGCTAATGGAACTTTTCCAGAAAATCAGCTCTCTAAGTTTTATATATAGTGAAAATGACCAGACGCTGGTAAAGAGGACAGACATGTCTATAAGCAGTCAACACCACATAGTCTCGATGTTGGCTGACTTCATCTGAAATTGCCATTCACATTTACAACTCGATTTCATATCAACTCATAATTATGTCCTCATCATAAATATTGGGCTGTGTAACAATGACAGTAATAGTCCAGGTAATGATAAATATTTAGAATAAAATGTAGGGATCATTGTATAGCATGTACCCCCATGTATTCTAAAGCGTTTGGCAATGGCTCAACACTGCCCCCAATGGACAAACAACTGTGCAGCACTTTTAGCAGCTGATTACTGTTGTTTGGCTTTCTCTCTCTGCAGGCTTTGGTGTTAAAGAACAAACATGCATATGGCATTAAAAAGAATACCCTGATGAATAGTGTGAGAAATACCTGGTGTCAGTCTGTTGGCATCCCTGCCCCATGTAGCTAGCTTGCTCTATGACATTTCACACACCAGAACCCAAATACACTGTATTGTTTTTAAATCATGATGAAGCACATTGTGCAAAGCTTGAAAACATCTCACAAAAATATCCAGAAAAGCACAGTGAAACGCACACCATGATACTTGAGAATATATTCATTCAATCTGAATAATGGGAAGCCTAAGCCTTTAAAGAGTAATTAAATCCTAAACCCAAATCTGTGCAAAGCCTGACCTCTAATGATAAAAAGTCGGGTGCCTGGTCTTTGGTGGCAGGTGGTGTCACCACCTAATGCCAGCCGACTTTTCACTATTAGAGACACATCTTTCGGATTTAGTTACTCTTTAAAGGAGGAATCCAGTAAATTTGAAGATTATTTACATGCTCATTCCTGGGTTTGTTCCTTTCAGTGGCACTCAAGTGTTATTCAGTTTGAAACTTTGTATTTTGCTCTGTGCATTTAGTGTGCAAGAAAACTGTAAATACATACATGAGGAATGACTGTGCAGACAGGAGGGCTGCAACTGCGGTGCTGCACGGAGAGATATTGCGGCTTTAAGTGGGTGCAATGCCCAAAAGACACACACTCTCCCTCTCTCGCATACTCACACTCACACACACGTGCAGGACTTGTATGTCCAGAGCTGCAGGGTGGCAGAGGTTGACGCGGTTGATCTTCCTAATGCACCCTCTTCTGCAGAGGTCATAAATTAGTCTGAAATATGGAGCAGACTGCCACTGCCAACCTCATCTGCAAAGTGAGTGAAGTGAAGCAGAAAGAGGCAGGCTGAGATGCAGCGTCAGGTCCTTCTCAGTACAGCAGGCTGGCATGCGTGCAGCGCTGGCCCCACGTTTCCCACTCGCACTAACAGAAATTACATATTACATTCTGTCATCTTTCGAGTCCACACTGCTTCACAGTTAAGGCTGCAACCAGCTCCTACTGTAGATAATACTGAGTGATTGGCCTCATTTCCTAAACCCAGCATTAATTAGAATTTTTATGAGTAATAAAATATATTGGATTCCCATTATTATGGAGAGAGAGAGATAAGGACTTCCTTTTTTGTCTGAGAGGATTTTCTTTGCTTTGCGCTGCTGAAGGAGCGAGAGACTCTTAAAAGCGGAGAATGGAAAATGAGATATGACATGAAGCAGACGGTGCTGTTTTAATTTCGATTGTAATTTCATTTTTGTAACCTTTTGAACCGTCATGGAAATTGAAAATCAGGCAATCCAGAAAAAATGTAAATTTCATTTTGACCCGAAAAGCAACCCATTATCTACGCCTTTCTATTATGCTCTCAAATGGTCTTTGTTTGGTGTCTTTATAAAGCAACTGCATTGATTGATTGATGTAAACTGAAAAAATAATTGTTTTTGTCACATGTCTAGTCAAAGTTGTCTGTTCGAATCATTTCCTTTCACCACCATCTACCATAATTAATAGGTTAATAAAGTAATTATACAACTGCTTGCTGTCATCAATTCATGCCACTGTTCAGTTCAAGGCTAAAATAAATCAGTACATTTTTTCCAGCTCATTATTATTGATTTTAAGATGCTTTTATTCTGTTAGCTTTAATCATTGTACATTATTGAGATGGTATGCTTTTTTTTCATCTGCTGTCATTGCAGCCATATAGTTTGACTATCTTGGCCCATGTGACTTGTGTCCTTATTTGTTTTTGGTTTCACAATTCCCTCTGAATGCAAATTAAAAACATCTCTATCTGGCAGGTTGCATTGCTGCTGCAGAAACTTTCAGCTGGCAGCCTCCTCACTGACACAATAAGCAACACTGTCAGTATTTTATAGAACCAATCGAGCGTAGATTTTACACTTAAAAAACTAAAACTTTATTGATCTCACTCGAGGCAACGCAATACATGAACAAAAGTAAACAACAATGGGCAAACAGCATCAGACTATTCATCCTTTGTGACTTTGTGCATATTTTTTTATTATACTATAAACCTTGAAGATACACTTTTTTTCCAGGATGGTCAGAAATCTTTAAAGTTATGTTTAAATTATTTAACTCGGTTAGATAATTCAGAAGATGAAGATGAGGAAGAAGTGCAAATCATAAATTGTTGCTCAAGAAGTCTTGCTAGATGATTTTTCTCTGAGTGAGGTGACGAATACTTTTGAATTTTCCTGGTTTTGAAATGTCATCCTTTTAACATGCCTGTGATGCCATTTGAGAGCAAGACGCTTGAATTTCCTTGTCCACTTTGACAGAAAAACAGATTTCAGACCAAAAACAAATATGTTGCGACGTGATGCTGCAACTGAAGGAGAAAGAAGAAAAAAGAGGTGATTTCTTTATGTAGCCGCTGTGTGCGCCTCAGAATGACAGCACTCGCAATCACTAAAGTGAACGACGCTTGCCAATGAAGTGCAGGGGAAAGCAGTAAATGCAGATAGTGCTGAATTAATATGATACATGGTGATTCGATTTAGCTTGTTTTCTTTTGTCTTTGTGTTTTGGACGAGGTAATTAGAGGGATTTGGGGAGAGGGATGGATAGAAGGTCACATGCGGAGGCACAGGAGGAAAAGGAATGCTGCGTGGGAGGAAATGTTGTGAGATGTGGAGTTTTAGCTTCCGATGTAAAGATATCATGGTAGTGATCAGGCACAAGCATCATAGTTAACAGTGGGTTGTTTCCTTCTTTTACACCGACTCATTTTCATCAAAAGTTTCAGTTTTCCCATTTTCTTTTAACCTTTTCTTCATTTTCTACGTTGCCCACGTCTCTGAATGCAGATAGGGCTCGGTATGAATTATATAACATGCTACAACCGATACTACTGATACAGGAAGAGGAGCGTGGTTGTACAATCATAAAATGGCTTAAGGCAAGAGATGCAGTTCTCGTTAATCATTTGCCAGGGGGAATTAATGTGAAGCAAAAAAATAGAAAAGAACCTTGGCAGGAAAAGGATAAATAAGTAAAAAAATACTACCCCTGTTTTGGAGCTTGTAGTGTTTTACTTGTTTGCTGCCATTATGGATTGCTGGCCAGCATGTGGCTGGTAGGGGTGTGTGTGTGTGTGTGTGTGTGTCCGTCAAGCACAATGTGATGTGATCCCACTTCATAAAAAAGAGAGCTCACTCCCAAGTTAAAATACTGCACATACTGTACAAAACCAAGTCAAGGATAGAGAAGTCAGCACTTCCTTCACATCGCCTTGCTGTGAATACCAACTGACACTGAGCATCTAGCCAGCTACACCCGCACACACACACACACACACACACACACACACACACACACACACAGTGCATAGTTTCTCTTCCTGTCTCACCGTGGCAGCAGTCACCATTTAGCATTTAGGATGTTTAATCAGCAGAAGATGAAGGACGCCAGTCTCTTGCAAGATTAGTTTAATTAGCCCCTTCCTACTCTTCTTCCTGGCTCATTACAGCTGAGCCACTGATGGTCTGATATGTGTCAAGATGCACACCAAGAGGTGGGGCTGAGCACCTCCTTATCCAAGGCGCATTCTGATGCTATCTGTGACTTTTGTTTGTCCTGATCGTGAAGCACTTTGTAACATTTTGTTTTAACGAGGAGCTCATCAGATAAAGTTCTTATCCCCTTCATTTTGTGCTCATTACAGTCTTCACTACTTCCAAGGACAGCGAGCAGAGAGGCTCCTTTATCCTTCTTGCCTTCAGCAGGGACAAACTTAGGTATGGAGCCGTCCTCCACTGCCTGTTCACTCTCGCTTCAGTTGCTATTATTCTAAAGAATCACAGCTACCTGTCAAATCCAAAAACTCACAGTGGGTACAATAGTGCGACGATCGCAACTGCAGGCACGAATTTTGGTTTCCACCTCCTGACGTTATTTCCTCTAACTGCCTCTGCTTGTTTCTGCAACTGTCTTGTAGTCTAAAAGTGATCCTGAGGAGCTTTCAGTGTGTTTCACGTGCGATTAATGGAAGTCCTCAGTTAGAACAAAATATTATATCTGATTCATACATGACATGGGGAGCCACTGGGGGTCCCAGGCAGATGCCCACCTTGCTTAAAGGTAAAGCCCACCCCTGGCATTCAACCTCCTATTGATGGGGGAAGGACGAAGGCTTTGATTGTTGAATATTGATCGAGGCAGATGGGATAATGAAGATGGTGTTTCTTGGCTTGGCAGTGTGGTACAGGTGGTTTGTAGCAATGCAGACAAAAGGCATTACATGTAAAAATTGTGTAAAAAAAAACCAAAACTGTCGCTCAGAAATACTTGTCATACTAAGCTACCTTATGTGAGAAATGACAGAAAGGGTTAGTTTTATCTTTACTCTTACATAATTCCAAAGACAGCACATCCATGCTGTTTGGTTTCTATACAGTAAAATGAGATGCAAAGTTGCTATTTCTGAGGAATTAAAATACGAGTTGTGTAATGGATATTGCTTTGAAATGAGTAACAAGTAGTAACAAGTAGTAAGTAATACATTAACATTACTCATTGGGAGCAACAACATTGACAGCAAAGAGCTAACAACCCGGCCTTGTCAGCCGTCTTGATCAATCACATGCCCTCCATTAATCAACAGTGTCCTGTGAGATCTTCTCGTTTGAAGAGCTTGTTTCAGCAGTCTCTTCCATCGTGCATCTCAGCAATCCCTGCTCAGTGTCTGCCGCAGACACACTTAAGATAATGAATAGCCGGAGGAGGCTGGCGTTCTTTACAGCAGCCTAGTAAAAGGCCACTGTCTGGATCCAGGAGGCGGGAAAAAAAAGACAAGAAAGAAAACTTTGGCAGCGTGTGGTAGGACTGGACATGTACAGTTTGTTTGTTCGTATGGGTTTAGGCGGTTGTGTTAAACACATAGTTATGTGGCAAGTAAAGCCATAAAAAGCAGAGATAAAATAGACAGATCCTCATCAGATCTCTGAAGTGGGAATTTTCTCACACACCTCATAATATAATCATAGATTTACACAACAAAATTGGAGTAATAGCTGTTTATTACCAGTAACTGAAGCAGGTCCAGGTGTTCATTTGACTGAGGCTAGTGGAGTTAATCCTACCCTGCATTTTGAGGCAAACTCAAAGGAGCTTTTGAAGGGGGAATTCATGAGAGTCGGGCTTTTGAAGAGAACTTTAATGGAAGCAGATTATATCATCATATTCATTTAACAAGATGTTGTTCAAGGTGTTTGGTACTAATGAATCTGTCGTGAGCCAAGCTCAGGAAGTGGTGTCTTGATTGGCCAGCGTGTGGCGTCAGCTGTGATGAGCATTGTAATGTACAAGAGACAGCAAATTTAGGGATTTGGGTTCAATTAATTATCACATATTGACTCTGATAACCTTCACAAGTTATGGATATTTCATAATTAGCACATGTGAATTTACTTTGTAATTTTGTCCAATATCACCTATCCCTGCACCAACACCTATTCCTGCACACAAATCAATGCATCAGAAGAAAACCTTGCATCTCCAATTTGAATAAATCATTTTTAGTTGATTAAAATAATTAAAATGTTATGCTGTCCTTACTTTGCTTTTGAAAGCCGCCCAGTGTCTTCAACAAGGACGATTCAGGGGGAGGGAGGAGGTTCATCTCAGGTCAAAATGAATGAGAGACGATGTCAACAAGTTCATTGCTGCCTTTAGTAGAGTCATGGTACAGGTCCTGGTACCCATTCTTTGATGAAATTAAACAGCTCTTTACTTGTTATTTTCCTATTTGAATTGGAAAGTAGATCCGGCAGGTAGTGTCTGCAGGAGACGTCCTAGTAACCTTGCAACAGGCAGAAATGACCCGACTGTAGAACAGATAATTGTAATTACATGAAAAAAATGTATGCCAGGACTTTTTGTTTTTAATATTGGCAAAATCCACTTAATTCATGTTTGTTTATGTGCTAAAACTGTTATTTTGGCAGCTGTTTTTTCATAGAACACCCTGGGAACTATACAACCCAAGACTCTACCAAAGTTCAATTTTGCTTTAAAAATGACGGTAAAATAACATGACTAAATATTAGCAATATTTCCAGTCAGTACTATACATTGAATATTTACAGTGTTTTGCTGTTCATCAAATATTGTTTATTACAATAATTCTATGTATTAAATGTATCACACCTGGCAGATGAATGGTGCTGACTGCTAAATATGCTGGTTTGATAATTATTAAGTCATGTTTTGTTTGCCAGGTGGGATGGTCTCCGTTTAGCTGTCTTCTCTTGTTAGAACTCTTTTGCTGCAATGATTTGATGTGTGACTTGTTCTCAAATTACAAGGCTGTTATTCACCACTCCTCACACTTTGTTCTCCCAATATTATCATTTAATGTTTCGGGAAAAAGGAAGGCTTATTCTTTTGGCATCTGCATCGTCTCGCTCATGCCCTATTTGACCACATTCCCTCACAGCGAGGTCTGGTGTTAAGGGGAGATGGGATTAAAACCTTATGGTAATGTCTTTGTGTTAAAACCGCAGAAAGGGGAAAAACAAGAATGTCATTAAACTCTTAGACTGTTGACAGTATCACAGTGTTTACCCCAGACTGCCTTGTATGCAAGACAGTGAAAATTGTCTCCGATGAAAGCCTCAAATGGGTCAGGGGATATTTAGGGACAAGACAGTGTTTGGGGAGTGAGGAAGGGAGGATTCAGAGGGATTTAAAAAGCTGTTTGTTTTATCGCCATTTGTTCTTGAAGTGGAAGGGATTATAGTGTTGGCTTGCATTTTTTTTTTTTTATCATCATTTCTGACGGCATGGTGACTGGACGTTTACTATCGCAAGATGAATTAGGCCAAGGGGCAAAACAACAGCTGAAAATGACAGCTTCCTGTTTCCCATATACTCAGTGCTCCCAGGCAATGGTAACTAAACCTATACTATATAATGCAGGATGGTATAGATGTGTATACCATATATATATATGTAAATACTTTATACATAAATATGTATTTTTATTATTTAAATGGCTGGACTGAGAAATCTACAATGGTGTGGGAAGACTTCACTCAACAGATTCATGAACCTGGTCTCACTCCCGACTTGTCAGACACAGCCACTTGGGCAGGAACCATGTGCATCAGAGGCTGGGTGCAGAAAACAGCCTGGGGCGTCCACATTTGATGCTTAGGGATGTGGACCATGTGGACTCTTTCAGATTTAGTCAGTGAGGCATTTTTTTTTCAAGAATAGACAAAATATGTCCCACCCAATTAAACTTTGGTGTCATATTATTTTCTAGTAATGATGACAGAAGTAGCCAGTGAGTGAATCTGATATCCACGTGGTCTACGTCACTGCCCAAGGCTGCTTTTTGACACGAAGGGCTCCCGCCAAAGCAGCTGTATTTGACCAGGAGGCCACACCGCCTTGGTTTTAGTCACTCTGCCGTAATCCCACAATCAAACAGCATTTCAATGTTGTCCATGATTCAACAAATCTCCAGCTGAAATAGGATGTTGGAGGCGAGACATGATATGATGAGGGACTCTTCAAAAGGGGCTGAGTTGGACCATAGCAAACAAAGGCCATGAAACATATTGCATGCTTGGTGTCCTTGGTGCTCCATTTCATCATAAAACGCTTTGTACTTGACCTTCCTATTATTAATTTGACCCCATTCAATGTTTAGCACCTCTAAGTACATGATTAAGGTAGTTTTTTTTGCTTCATATTTAATGACTTTTCCCAATTTAATCAAGTAGGTAAACATGCAATTAACATGATGATGTATTCAATGTCCTGGGTGAGTGGGGAAGGTTATGTTTTATTTAAAGGGTATTTAGGTAGCCAACAAGACACATAAAGCACAAATTACAAATTACAGTACAAACTAACCCCAACTGATAAAAAAATGTTATTAATTTTGAAGATAACAGGAGTGTTAATAGATTGTCACAAACTCTGGATTCTTCAAAAAGAATTAATGCCAACCTTTTGCCACGTTTGTCACGTCAGTTTGAAAGTTGTGTTGCTGCAGGTTTGACAGGACATGATGGGAGGGGTGGAAGGGAATTGCTAAAAAAGTCTTGGACTATTGGTACTACCCGTTGGAAACTTTATGTACTGGTACAGCGTGAAGTTATAACTGAAAATATGCAATTTTGCAGAAAGCAGCTAGAAAATACAGTTTTGTACATTTCTGGCCTTTATTCTGAAAAGAGCACTTTGCAAAACTGAGGGCTGAGTGAGGTAAGGAGCGTTCAGACAAAAACAGGGAATAATTTATCAGTAAGTAAGGCCGACGGGGAGAACCAGGAAGACTCAAGCTTCAGATTTCATCCTTATTTCTTGTTTTTTGTCCGTTCAGTCTGAGGGGTTCTCAGTTCAATGCAATTTTTCAGTGCACCTTTAAAGAAGTACACTTTACGATATGGAGACTTAGTTAACATCGTGTTTCATTTCATTGTGAGTTTAAGGAGCTGCCAAGAATTTCATTAGTATGGATTTTAATGGATGGCTTTAGTGTGCCATGGTGGTTTAAATGCTGCTTCAGAAGTTTTTGTGCCCTGACAAGAATAAAAATCAGGGGAAGTACCGAGTACTTGACATTGTTGGAATATTTTGGCATATATATTCATTATGTTCACTCCACTAATACAAGTACAGGCCTTCAACAAGATATTTTCAAAAACCCAAATCTTCACATTTTTCACCCACACACTAAGTACCTTAGGGTCTTTTTAACCACCTCCACAGCATCATGAACTGCCAGTAACACTG
>OMLB01015604.1:7387-39904 GCA_900302555.1 Myripristis jacobus | reverse complement strand
AAAGGGGTTTGGGTTTATCCGGGCTCCCTCTCAGAACTTTGATAGCCCAACTGTGCACCTATGGCTTAGAGCCGACCTACATTCCCCTTTGTTATTCCACACAGATCTCAGCACTGTGTAAAACCACTGGCTGCTAATTGCTTTCACATTACGGAGCAGTCGGGGCGATCTTGGTGGCTTTCCAAGACCACCAAGACTGGTGACATGGGGAGTGCACATATGCAAACTCACAGTACCAATCACACTCTCTCCGCATTACTGTGTGAGCATGGGCTGAGGTCAAACACGCAGCCTGCTATGTAAGCGGCAGTAAAACACTCTGCTACTATTGTCTGAGACCTAGCTTTGCCCTTTTTTCTGCTTGAACAGCTAACTTGATCTTCCATGTGCTGGTTAGGACTCATTACCTTGCATTTATGATGATTATATTAGCCTTCTACTCCAGAAAGTGATTCACTGTCAATCTAAAAGTACACATATTTCAATGGATTGCTGCAAAGTTGACATTTTGGAGCTACTTGAACTCCAGCTGGGCTATTTCATTTGGATTCACCAGCAGAAAAAAGTGTGTTAAAACACAATCCATAAGCTAAAGTACCACTCATTTACAATGGGCTACTTGTGCTAATGTAACAGGGAAGGCAGTGGGCGGCAGGTACATTTGTCTTCTCCCATTCATTCTCACCAAGGCCTCTGCTTAACATGGACAATATGTATTAAAATGCAAGGTAATTTGAGGGATGCAAAGGGACTGTGAAATCATCGTGTCACGTTTTCTGGACCTGACCATGTAGAGTGAGACTGGCTTTATGCTATGAATAGAAACATATAAATGTGTACTAGTCACACAGAGTTTCACAAGGCAATCTTCCATTTACTGGACCAACGGTGGAGTGTTGTTTGCATGAGAGCAAGGAATGAGAGGATGTAAATTGTTTGTGGCAGCCATTTTTAGTAATAGGGAAAGAGTAGCTGATTGTTTGGTAATTTGTTAGTTGGTGTTGGAGAACAGCTCCCCGAGGGACACGTGCATGCACACGCAAACACTCCCAAAACAAAGGACAATGTCCATTCCCACTCAGGACTATCGTGTGGAGAGAATTTGTATGCCAGCTGGCCGGAGCTAAATCAGGTTTAAATTAGAGAGTAAATGGACTAATGAAGCCTGGGGTGCACGGTGAGGACAGGGGGAGACTATGGGTCACAGCTGTACAGCACTGGTCCTGGACACACAGACAGCTAAGGCAGTAACAATAACAGAGAGTCAGAACAGAACATGCTCCAGGATATAATTGGGAAAGCTGGAATACAAGCACTAACTTTTCATAACAAACCCTATGCTTTGGACGGCCTTCCCAAAGATGAGGAGAGGGGGGAGGCAGGGAAATGGAGACAAAAAATGAGAGAGAGAGGGAGAGAGAGAGAGAGAGAGAGGGGGGGAAGGAAGGGAAAAAAAAATCAGGAGTGTGAGAGCAAGAGAGAGCAAAAGAAAGTATGAAAGCTCAGGCAGACTTTCACCCTGCCAAACTCTCCCACAAGTCCCTGCCGTGAGCTGAGACAAGTCCAAACAGTTGAACAGCACCAGCAGGGGAAACTTCAGCTCGACTGTACCACTGTTTGGACTCCCTCTCAAACAGCCATGAATCACAGCCACGGTGCTCCATCCTGCTCCAAATTATCGGCACTGGCCCACTTCAAATCAGCGCTTCAACAGAGCATGTCAAAAATAATAAGCCACGATGCCCGTAACAGGGAGAGAAAGCGCGTGCCCTCCCTCCTGTAGTAGGACTCTACAGCTGCACACATACAGGGTCGCTGCTCCGCCTGGTTACAAAACATCATTACACTATGCATCCATGCGTATAAACAGTTGTTCATCCCACTGAAACTTTCAATAAATATTCTGTTTTAATGAAATGAAACTACAAGCCTGTGGTTGAAAGGTCTGGAAAGATACTGAAACCATACCATGTCTCCCTTTCTGCTATTAGGGGCGTAATGACAGTTGAGATGACAGGTTTTATTTTCAATAAGACTGCCATATGACAGTGAAATGGTAGGATTGTGTTTCCTTCCCATGTGCCTCTGCAGGGTTTTTACTCCAATGTGGAATATATCCATGTGAGAGACAGAGAGAACAAAGTTGTCTGGCTTTCATTGCTCAAATACAGCTTATTACATCCTGAAAATGTTAATATTTTGCAAGCTGGGATCTTATTACTGTCAATACCCTCATTATTATTCCATAGCGAGGTTTGCTTTCACAGTGTAAGAGTGCATACAGCACTCGGGATTCCATGAGAAGGGATCTTTAGGTACCAAGTCAACACCAGTTGTTTGAAAACAATACCAATACTGTTATTTTTCGCATTGATACCTCACTCTGTAACTCAGTGTTAATGTAGCCTTGGCCTGTATGTTTAAATACTGAAACACTTGAAGTTGCAGTCATACTTACATGGCTAGATCAAAATGAGACCAGTGTATTTATGATTACAGAGGGGCATTTAATACAGTTCATTTAAATTTTATTAGGCTTTTTTGTTCTCTATGATGAAAGCCACAGGCAACTGTTGCACTGGTGTAGGCTATGGTTAAACTCTTGAAAAAAAAAAATTAATTAATGTTTATGCAAAGTTTCCACATAAAGTAGCGTGTGCTGAATGGGATTTCTGTTTTTTCCGCGGTACTGAATAAGATATCAAGAATCGTGGAACTTGACTGGTATTGCTATCAGCTACCATAATGTGATATTGTGACGTCGCTAGTAGATGCTGCGTTTCATCACAACAGACATCTTCTCAATCAAAGCCTTGACGCTGTAAGTTGCTGATGTCTTTGAAATCCTTGTCCCAGCTGCTACGACAGACAGGGATGACACAGGAAGAGAGGATGGGGCTAAATGTTGCTGAGGAGTAATGAGCTCTGCTGGGCGAGGCTTAGCGGTGCTACAGCAGCAACGCAGAGGTTAAGCAAACAGGCAGTGGGATCACGCGGGCCTAAGCCTCTTATATAGGCCCCTCTGAGGAGCAGATCATTGACTTCTGATAGACAGATGAAGGTGGGGAGATGTCAAAGATAGAGGGGCCACCACTCCTTCACTCGTAACATCCCCCCTTTCTCATATGTCCCCGTTCTTTGTCTTTGTTTGACTATCATGCTCTTGAATGTGTTTTTTGTTCTACTCTCTAAGAGCGATTGATATAATTGGTTCAGGGGTTATTTTAAGCCCGCCATCAGTCCAATGCCTCGAGGAAAATATGTTCGTGTCTCATATGTTTTTCTGTCTCTCAGCCTGGCCAGGCCCATCCCTGTCCTCACTTTACCGACTATCACTCTCTCCTTCCTGTAAGTCATACTCCATCAGCCTTTTTAACTCGATGCACCTCTTCCTCTTTCGCTCCCCTGGTCCCTCTCTCCTGCAGAGAGTCGCAGGGAAATGCAGTTTCATTTCCGGCCCGGCTGAAATCAATGCGTTGTGAAAGGAGGGGAAGGGGGAACAAGAGTGAGTGTGTAAGAGGAGTATTGGCATGCAGGACACAACCACACCAATAAGTAAACTAAAACTTGGGTTGGTTCCAAGGTAGTGCCAGCTTTGATAAACATCCAGCGGGAAATTTAATAACCGTTCAAAGTGGAAATATGAAAAATGGTGATGGGGTGGGGTTGGGGCAGTTAAACCGGTAAACTCAATTTTCCCCTCAACACTCCCCTATTTTTTTATTTTTTTTGTGCCTCAGAGAGGGAGAGAGTCTGTGGAGGGCCGACAGCGGCAGTCGGCATCCCGCAGGATAAATGTATGAATTCCTGGTTGGGAACGTCCCAGTTGACAAGATTCCTTTCCGCCCGCCCTGGGTTAAATACAGAGTTCCCCTACATGAGCTAAACTCTGCTGCATAACGCGCGCGCAAGAGAGAGAGACAGAGATGGCAGAGCAGATAGTATAAACTTTGTCACAGTGACACAAAGACAAATTCCTGCCCTATGACTATTCCACAACCTTCCATTACCATTCTGGCACATTCCACCACCAAACCCACAGCCGCTCAGACATCAAACAAACTCCCTCAAAAGACTCTACCGGGCTCTGGTTAACGCATCTGGGCAGCCAGTAGCGCGAAATGACTGACTTTCTCTCCGTCTGCCTCATTCTGTCCCACTGTTCTTTCCTCTCACTTCCTCCCTTTTATCAAGACCACGGCCCGGACAGTTCGGCTACAAACTGAGAAGCAACTGGCTCCGTCTTCAAGTATGCTGTTCTACGTTGAGGCCATCAAGCCAAAAAGGGATTTAAAAGGCAACCAATGACTGCACGCATACGCTAGAGACTTGGTAAAATGTTTTCCCCCAAGACCGTGAGGAAGGCTTTGAGGGTTCGCCAAGGATCTTGGTGTTGGGTGCGCTGTAATCCACTGACTCTCATACTCCCCGCTCTAGTTTCTTGGACGAAAAACAAGACGCGGATGGTTTTTCCATGTCCAGGAAGAAGTCTTAGCAATACACATGGGATAGGCACGTACCAACTTTGGCTAGAGGAGATTAACCTGATTATTGACAGTTTGCGGTATCGCCAAATTCAGCTGGACGAGACAAAAGCGCCCAGGCCTACTGCCACAGAAGGGCTGCGGTTTCTCTGCTGGCACGCAGTTAGGCAGACAGCTAACCAGCAGCGGTTTGCTGGATGGGCACTGGACTAACAATCCCTCAGATTCAGACCCTGTGAGACCTTTAACTCTGGATTCCTCAGTCGGTGTGGTCAACACAGGATCAGACTGGATAGAAAGGGCATTTCCATTTAAATGAACTTTCTCAGATGCTTTTCCAGTCAATCTACATCAGTCCAAGTTTGTTGTCTTTGTCATAATTCTTACTCACAGCCACTGTCATCACAGTTTATAGCCATGTTTGACATAAATTTAGACAGACAGCTTTTAAAATAGCTTTTTAGTGACTATTATGCTTGTAAGTTAGAGCCTTGCTAGTTGTTTTTTTCTGTCCAACACAGATTTTTTTTTTTTAAGGCCTATAACAGTAAGATACAAAGCAGTATTTGCTTAGTTGGAGCTCATCAAAAAAAACAGAGACTAAATATTATAAAATTGAGGTCCATGGTGCAACACATTTTTCTTTGGAGGGCCTTGATGTGGAAAGGTTTGGGAACCCCCTGGACTAGACGACTGAGCCACCAAGGCAAGGCAGTCCCTCTTGAGTCTTTTGTGTGTGAATGAAGTGGCTGGGCAAACACTAGCTGCTGGTTAATGGAGGGCCGGCTGTGGGAACAATCTGACAAAGCCCTTGGTTAAACAAACAGGCTAAGTCTGGCTCGTGGCGGGACAGCAGCTCAGAGAATGGATGCTGGAGTCTCTCTCTCACTGGGAACAATGGCCCTTACATTTATCTAAATGGCAGGGTTGGGGTCGATTCACTTCCAATTCAATCAATTCACGCCAAAAAAACTGCGAGTGCAACTCACACAACTTAAGAGTTTCACTACGAGAGCCTCATTTGTGGCAGGGAATATTGAGTATTAAAATGAAGTGCTTACCCTGCTTATATACACTCTCGGTGTCAAAGGTGTCTTCTTGTCACCGAGGTTGTACATTATAAAAAGCATTATCTCTAAAGTATCATGCCAACACACACAAACGCTCAAAATTACGCCTGCCAAAATATTTCACTGAAGCATGAAAGAAAACATATTGCACAACATACTAAATGCCCACAGCAAATCCCTCCTCCTACAGAAACAGTTATGAGAAAAAGACAGAGCCATAGTGTTTTCTTCAACTTTTTTCCTCTGAAGAGACATTTCCCAAGATCTGTTGCAAAAATGAGAACACACACACACACACACCTCCTTCTCTCTTACATTCTCATTGTCTAATTGTATTTTTTTATAACACTCATAACCTGAACTAAGGATGACTTAGTGGCTTTGACGGGGAAGCGGAGAGTGTGGATGATGGAGGCACAGAAAGTAGAAGAGAGAGAGAAAGGAAGAAAGAAGACCGTGTGATTTTAGAGTTGACTCACTAAGAAATCAAACAGACTTTTTCATGAGTCAGCATCATAAATCCATGAGTGATGAGGACAGTGCCCTTTTGAAGAGGGCTGATGGTCCACAATAGAAATTAAGCAATGCCTTTCATTATAATAGTGCCGTCTGTGGGTTCAAACAGGGCTCACGGTCTTTCATGCATGTTGTCCACTTTACACATTTTCCCTCCAATGCATAACATACAATACAGCAGAAATGCCATCAAAAAATATATATATAGAAAAAAGTGGAAAAACACCCCAACTTTCAATTCCCGATTGTAAACAATTAGATGGAAAGAGGCTTGGGTTTCCACAATCCTATTGTTATTTCTCTCCTAGATCCCTAAATCTATTTGGTGGCCGAGGTAGTCTTGTTAAACCAGCAGCTTAGACCTAAACCCATTTAGAGGAACTAATCTTCAAAAGACAGAAGAATTCCTCGCCTTTAGACTACAACGGGATTATAGTTTCTATGGCTACTGATCGTAATTATCAAGCAATAAAAGGCCAAAGGGAGCCAAACACACTTCTCTGTACGTTAAACAAACACGAAAAGTTCCTGAACTGCTCAACAGGAAGACAAAACAGTAATCACTCCTGAGCCCTGACTAGCAACGCATACATACACATATGCAGACACACACACACACACATGCATCCAGGGAGAGAGAGAGAGAGAGAGAGAGAGAGAGGAAGCATAGAGTTAACTACTGAACACAAATCATTAGATGCCCCGTAAAATTCAATTTCCTGCAATCCAAACATCTCTGTTTTAATAATTGTGTGAGCAGGCCAAGTCTGTACGCCAGGTGCATTCCACATTACAGTACATAGCACTATCAGGGCAAAGTGCTACCTACATCATTTGAGTGTGTGAGGGTGTGTGCATGCTGGGGAGGAAGGGGTGGGTTGAAGAAAGAAAGAATTAAACAGAGAGAAAAAGAAAGATCTGAATGAGGAGCTTGCCAAGAACAATTTTGGAAAACACACAATTGTGAAAACTCCAAGTGATGATGTGCTATTAATAACTGCAGAGTGATAAGTTTGTACAAATATCTCAGCGGAACTGATGGTCCACTGGCTTCACAGAATAACCACAGGGCTGTGGGGGCGAGAGAGCAGAGCGAGAGCCAGACAGATATATCAAGACACCGATACCGAAACTACACATTTCTTGCTCTGCATGTGGCTTGCACGGCGTTATGCAAGACTGTGATAAATCTAGGCAGAAAATTATAAAGTGTCTCTACATCAGCTAACGTCACAAAAGACGCCTGTTATTCAGAAAAAAACAAAAATCAGTGAAGGAGCGCAACTTTCTTTGACTACAGTTGAGACAAAGCGCTGCCAAATGTACATGGAAAGTTAAATCATTAATAAGCAAATGTGCACGCTCGCGCACACACACACACACACACACACACACACGTTATAATACTGTTGAATAAACACACGCAACACAGCCAAGAGAGGCCTTCTAGTCAGCCACACAGCAGCAGCCAAGTAGAGGAGCTCCACAGAAAAAAAAAAGATACTGGAGAAAAAGACAGTGTGTGTGTATGTGTGTGTGTGTGTGAGAGAGAGAGAGAGAGAGAGAGAGAGAGAGAGAGAGAGAGAGAGAGAGGAAGACAGAGAGAAAGAGGGCGAGATCGCATCACAAGGCCCAGAGAGGGGAAAAATGAGCAAAAAACAACAAAAGAAAAACAGAAAGAGAAAGTGCCAATGTTCACGTCACACCACCCAAACGAGAGGAGGGCCAAAGTATTTTAAGACCAGCTGATGGTGGTGGATCATCACAACCCGCCCTAATCAGCAACGACATCTATCTCATCTTTTATTGGTATTAAGCTTTTGGCTCTTCAAACTTGCAAGTAAGAGCCTCCTATTATAAAAGCACTGACAGGCCCTACATAGTCATTTTTTTCACTGCATCCCCCTTTTCCTCCCATGATGATTCACTCAAATTACAGTTTAGTGTTCTGTTTATTGATTTTGTTCAAATGACTCTGCCACACTCCGATGGCAACTCTGATTATGTGGCTATGGCCAAGCACTTAGTTGGGTAAATGTTCAAAAAATATGAACATACTGTGAAAAAAAAAAAAAGCATGAATGCATAAACGACTTCTTCATATAGAGAGAAATCTGACAAAAAAAAAAAAAGCTGATGAGGTGAAAAAATCCCTTCACTGATTGATAAGTTGAGCATGTTTTTTGAAAAATAAATATTAATCTTTTTTGGCAGAGAAGCCCATAAAGGTTGGGGTATTCATTAGCTCGGAGAGAGCGTGGCGTGTACAAAGACCTAATTGTGGGAGGAGAGAGATCGGCGCGTCTGCGTGCAGTGGGGGTTTCTGAAGTCCTTAATGCAGAGCAAACAGGGTTTAAAATGATTTACACTGACACATACAGGTGAATTTAAAAAGCCATGTTTCATCCGACTCCCAATTAAATGAAATGTAGCATGCTCTCTTCATATTAAATTGGGCCAATGTTAGTGAGGGAGGACAGAGGAAAGCAGTAATTCGATGAAACTGCAAAGAAAAGGGGTTTCAATGAAATGTAGAGCTCTTTTAATGCGACGGTATTCCCTGCAGTACTCAGCATTTAACCATGCCAAGTCCATGTGGGAAACTGATACGCAGTATGTGTGGCTTACTCCATTAGACTCATTAAAGTGTCACACTGTCATCAGCGCACTTTCTCACTTAAAGCTTGCCTTACAACTACAGCAAAAGAGTCATTGTATTGGCTGCAGAAAGTACAGTAGAGAACTTTCTATTTTAATATGTCACAGGGGTAATTTGTCTTCCAGACAGCAGTACAATGTCAACAACATAAAAAGTATTTAACAGAATGTACAGAAAGCAATACATATTACAGCCAGACAGATATAGTACAGGTTCAGCAGCGAAAAAGGGGAAATATATGTTGGACTGACATCTATATGTTATACAGGTTAGTCCATCACTGAGGCCAAAATTATCACAAAAAATGCGTTGCCTCGCTGCAGCTTAGCTCTCCAGCGAGCCAAGATTTTTCAGCTGCTAAAATCATTGTGCCATATTTGTCATCTGCATACTTGCATGAACAACTGCAGCACCAAGACCTAAACCAATGTTTTTTGTTCCTTTTCTTAATCCAGCGCTGTGATTCCTTGTATCCTGTATAGATTTTTCTCTCTGTAATAGACCGACCTCCTGTGCAGACACTAAATTGCAGGAAAGGGGTTTTCATGCTTGGCTTCAGTTTCTAGTGGCAGAAACTTTATCAAACGTCTCAAACGACGATCTGAGTGGACTGTGTTTAGCCCCTGATGAAACACCACCTCCGAGGGACCCTGACCACGAAAACAAGCATGCTCCACGGAGTCTGGCTCGAGGAAATAACAGCACTTTTCTGCCAATATTATGCAAACGCAGGAAATTTATGGCTCTTACCGTTGACAGAAACTGAAGGCCTTTTGCCACCCCTGGCACAGAGCACATCGACAAGGAAGGAAAACCTAAACTGGGGTCTCCTTCCAAAATTCCTCCGTCAACCAAGCTCTTGGGCCACATTATCAGTACATTCCAGCCGGCAACTCAATGGAAAACGATTGTACCGTGCACTGGCATCACACACCTTAAGGAAACACACTCCCTACCTTGTGATCTCTACAGCCCAATGAGGTGGTCCTGCTTGGAGAAACTCCAGTCTAATGTTAATAATTGTCATCCTATATACGAGTGCAGTTACCCTGCTCCACATGTAAAACAACAACCGCCTAAGTTTTTATGTGTCTCCCACACTTACAGTACGGTTGCACGCTCATAAAGAAATTTAAAGCAAATCGCCCACTAGCTGCACATCAATTAAACAATTAGCACACAATATGCTCAAAATCAGTTTCCCCTGTAGCAACTGTGAACCACACGGAGCCTTGGCCAACACATGTGCTTAATAACGAGTGGGAAGTAGGTAATTGCCAGTGCATGACATGGTTTACACACTGATGTTTTAAATAAGTGACATAAAACAGAGTTTGGGCATATGATTTATGGCCGGCCGCTGATTAAATGAATGTGTAGGACTTTCTTCCCATTTCACACGCTCAAACTGGAGACGAACTGTCACAAAAAAAAAAGCCGTGCCCCTCCTCCCTGAAAAAGACCATACATCTGTTTCACACATACAGTTCCTGCCACATTCTTCTGTGTCTGCCAAAAGCTTTTAGGGATGCACACCACTTGATGCCTGAGTTAGTGTAGCGTGCACTGCCGAGAGTGGGAGTTCGGTTTTAAACAGAGCAGAGCTATCTGTCTAAAAGAGTTGTGCCACCCAAACCACGGCAGGCCCCAACAGCTCCCAGATCATCTTGATAAAATGTTGATGGTCAAAATATTGCTTGACTTTAAGTATAAATCATAGCATTATGTAAATTTGTATTGCATATGGAAAAAATTAGGAAACAGAATATCAGTGGGCACAGTGGGTGATTTGCATAAATTTAATAGGCATGAACACATGCGTTTAAAAAAAAAAAAGCACTACAGGGAGGAGCTGCATCCCTTCTCATCCCCTTTCATACATCTCCCTTAATCCAAGACTAAAAAAGTGCCAGAGCCTTTACTCTCCAGTGGTACCAGATGCACTGCTCTGGAGCAGAGAGGGAAAGACAAGTACCTACAGACCCAGCCAGCAGGCCTGAGGATTTTTTTTTTCCAGAGGTGAAGTGCATTTAGTGTCAACAGAGTGTCCTGTTGAAATCCGCACTGAGGCCGTTCCACCCATCATGATTTATAGCCTTCCTGAATGTTATTAAAAGGCAAAATGCAACCTCCAAACAGAACTCACATACAGCTGCTGTCCTGCACAAACCTGGAATGTATGCAAATGCAGGAATTCAGGAAAACTGGTTGTTCATTCCTTGACAGCAGGCGCACTGTCTGACTCATGCACATCTTTACCAATAGCTGGTAACTGCTGAACTTGACCTTATTCTGCTGTTGCACCGATTATAAGACACTCTGTATAAGAGCTTTGGCTAACTGCCTAAAATATGAATGTAAAATGCGCAACGACAAAAGCAAAATTGGAGAAAACGACCTTGTGCATGACATAGAGAATGTGCAATTCATATTACTGAGCAAAATACAGTTATTTACATAAAAATGTTGCAGATTAATATGTGAAAAGTAAAGGGCAGCAGTGGCTGAAAGACAAATTGCAGCCTCTTTGCAAAGATGCTGTGCCTTGCTTCTTTTCTGGGTAGAGTGGAGTGCTTTCGGAAGTTGGGAAAAGCTCTCTCTTTTTTTTTTTTAAGAAGCGCATACATGATTTGGCCTGCATTTTCTGTGAGCCAACCAATCACAACAAAAAGGAGATGGAATTTCATGCAGCGTAAGCAGCTGATAGGCTCCATCCGCCTGCACTGCCAAAGCCAGCACAATCCTCTTTTTGGTGTGGTCAAAGAAAACACATAAAACTGGTGCTACGAAAAACACGCACGTATACATCTACTGTTAGTTTACAGAACTTATGCCAACTCCAGCTGTCAACTGTAACTAGACAAAACCTGAAGAGTGCTCATGTGGCAGGACACAGAGCTTCTGGACAGTGAAAAACACTCTCTCTTGAACCAGACTGGCAGTCCAGTGAGTCTTTACCCCCGACTGGGAGTTTGCCGGCTCTGAGTAAAATCAAACAAGTAAAAATGGAGAAGCTGCTACGATAGCCAGGCCATTTGGTTCATTTCTTGTCAAGTTTGCTCAATTGCTTCCACAGTATATTTAGCCACTGGCCATTGATCACAGGGTACTGCGCTCTTTCCTTCACAAGTTTGATTACAGTAGAGCCACACTGTTGTTTCTCCCTGCCTGTTCCCATTACAGCGGGACACCAGAGAGACAAAACTCTCAGTGTTATCATCCAGACTAGAGACATACACTGGAGCCACTTTATTGCCAGTGGGTTGGAGATCAACTCAGCCTTTCGGACACGGTGGGGGAACATAGTATCTCAAAGGATTTCATTTTCTTGTAACTGTAAGTAATAGAAAGAGAAAATGTTACAACATTCAGTGAGGCAATATCAGTATCAAACTCATCGGCAAAGCAGCTCCAGATTGTGTCTAAATGATAACACAGAAATTTACTCCTTAGTTTCCAGCAGTGGGGGAGGATCGAGAGAGGTGACCCATTTAGCTCAAACTGCCTTGTTTGACAGTATTGACACATGCACATCAACTGTTAGTGTGGATTTTGGAGGTTAAACTAGCAGACACGCAGACTAGCAGCATGAGTCCTTTTCCAGATACAAGACAGTAACAAAAGGTCAACTCCTATCCCCCTTCCATCGATCATGGACCTCCATCTGAAGAAGCTATAAATCTTCCAGTCAAGTATTGTGGATTAGCATTCCTACTCCAAGCCTCAGAGAGAGAGAGACGGGGCGATTGAGAGAGGAAGAAGAGAGAAGGGCCACAGCAGAAAGCCGCACGCTCAGCCCAGTCTCTGCAGCATATACACCTCCACTGTAAATAACAGCCACAAGCATATAGGGAGGACCCAGATAATCCAAACAAACCCCGAAAAATCTCCCGAAAGATAATTCATCACTACCCATCTGGGATTGGAGTTTTTTTTTTTTCTTTCCTACAACACATTATATTATAAACGCAAAGGGCAGAGGCCAGAAAATGGAAATGCTTTTCAAACAGCAGCTTTGTAAACAATTCACACTTAATCCAGTCATACTTAAGCCACCCAGCAACCAGCTACATAAACTATCAGACCACCTTTTATTTTTTTTTAAATCATCAAATGGGATCCCACACACTCAGTCTTATGAGAGGCAGCGAGTGTCCCTGAATCAAACTGCTTCAGATGAACAAAAATACAATCAACCTGCTCACCTTTAACTACAGTGCATAAGCAAATAAATATAATATACATAAATCTAATATAAATAGAGGCTGTTTTTGCCATTGGTGAAAACAAACGTCTCCACTAGAGTTTTCTTCCTTAGAGGCTACTGTTCACGGTGATTTTGACCATTTTCCAAAAGTTGTACATGTATCATCAGCTTATTGCCTATGACAGGATGAGCCGTGGGAGATAAATAAATATTCAGAGCAATAAATATGTTCTCCCACCATCATTCCTGACTCCTCCCAGTGATGTTTAAATAAACTACTTAATCCACAAGTTGTTTGCCTGCTAACTTAAATAAAAACCTTATGACTTGCTTATCTTTAAATTGACTTTAATTGTTAAGGGGGGATACCACAATAGTTCTCCAGCTGAGAGAGGGCTGGCTATCCATCAATACCGGTTAAGGTCGTCTATTGTCTTTCAATGGAGTCAAGCCTCCCCTGAAGAGTCTCTCCCCATGCAGGGGCTTCAGAAAGACAATGGAAAGATCATCTAAAAAGCAAAGATCATTTGCATGAGAGGAGAGGCTGCATGATGGCAAACAGCCCGGCTCATATGGACGAAACAACAGTTTGGAGACATTTAGGAGATGCTTTCCCCCCTACGAAAATAATATTTTTTAAAAAAGCACAGTAGAAGTCCGAAAATAAATTACAAGTCCCTAACACAGGAATATTCAAGTGATGCCGCATGAGTTTACAATACAATGAAAAACTTTGATAAGTCCGTACAAAGCACTGCAAACACACTGGAAACCACTGTGGGAAGGCTGGAGTGCATTTTACGTTCGTTTGCATCGTTGAATTGACGCGTGTGGAAGCAAACGCAGAGTGTGGACAGACAGCCGCCGGAGAAACAGCGGGGATGAGCGGGCATGATTAGACGGGCATGAGTCGGGAATAAAGAGGTAAAACTTTGACTCACCAGACGCGCTCAGGTCCAGTATGATCTGCAGGACCAGGGCGGTCCAGAGGGCGCAGGCTGGACATCTCCGCAGACGCTGGCTCACCGCTGCCCGAGTTGGATACATTCCTCCGGCTCTGTGCTAAACCTTGGCCCCCTATTCACATCCAATGTACTCAAACTGCAATTTCGGCACCACCAAAAATAAATTACACACAGTATCTGCGTTGCTTTGCCCGGCGCGCTTCTGTTTTCACCACGCTTACAAGGCGCACCAAAATCCACTGCGTGAAAATGTGAGAGTGTGTGTGTGTGTGGAAGCAAGGCTCTCTCAGTCTCTCCTTGTTCCTCCGTCTTCCCAACTTCCCCCCCTCTGTCTCCTGCTGGATAGGAGCGCAGCGCTTCCAACAAACTTTTTGCCCAGAGGAGCCCACATGGCTCCCATTAGGCCGCCATGTCGCCATCTTGTGGTGATTTTAGGAACTACCAGGCGCGCAAGGCCTGCAATTCATTCGTCACATGTGCAATAATGAAAAAAAAAAAGAAAGTAGAATAAATAAACACATGCAGAGAAATCATTCCCTCTCAGTCCTAGTAAGGTGGATATGATTGAAGTTTTTCAGTGTAGGATTTGATTTAAGAAATGTGCACTGTGAATTTTAAGGGAACTGGACCCTGGCTCTGAAATGTCATTATTCCTTGATGAAAAAATTCATTATAACATGCCTTTATGTCTGTGTCTCTCTGTGACACTCAGTGATGAGGAGCTTGTTGTCCTTCCTAGCACTTTCATCTCATATGGTACCATTATAATATTCATAGAGTATTTCTATATAGACTTGAAATGTTGCTGTGATTTCTGTGAAGCATTCTTATGTTCTTTCTAAAGACTGGGCGTGTATCCTTTGTCCTTTGGCATTGCACCTTCAAAAATATTCAAGGGTGTAACTTTTTTTCAAACAGAGACAACTAAATTGTTGATCAGGAGCTATTATGGCTCATGGGCTTCCCCAAGCAATACAATTCATAGTATGTTTCAATGTACTGCCTCTCTCGTCATATTTACTGCTTGTCATGTAGCAGTTTGACCCAGGCTTATGAACATAAACCTCTACACAGTGTCTCATTTGAGTTTTGGGTTGAGAAACTTGCATCACCCCTTGCCCTGCTTGAAACTCAGTTGTCAAACAGTCCAATATACAAGCTGCAACAAATTTGATAGATTTGTATAAATTAACAGACAGCTGCTAATGATTCTGAATGTATATTTCTGGATTATCTTTTGGTGACACAGCTGGTGCTTAGATGATCACACATGTTGGTGATGACTTTATATTTCAGTGGGATAAATCCATCGCCCATCATATCCAAACTATATCCAAATGTTTTACACGCACTGAACATCATTTGTTTTCCAATCCTGGCATTTAATTTTTTTTTTTTAATACAAGCAGTAAGACAGATGTATGAAGGAACGGCGAGAAAAGGGATAAAGAGGAGAAAATCAGATTTCTAATGCCTTGAACTATCATGCCTACAGATCTCTGGACCAAAGGTTAACACACGCTCACACACATGCATGCACACACGCAAATTTATTCTCAATTATTAATTCCAGAGCCTTACAGTATCAACCCACCACACCTTCTACCCTATAACTCTACACCTTGTTTCATTTTATTCCACTCACTTCTGGATTTTGACACGCACTTTGTCTCTGCATGTGTGTTAGCGCACACACAGCACTTTAAAAGCCTTATACCGGCATATCTTGGGCAGGAAAAGAATGGTAGCAATTTAGTATCTCCGGTTCTCCTGTATCGTGACCAACCCCGACTCATTAGAGGGAAATATCATCTCCCCTATAACATTTTTGATTTAACTGTTACAGATTAGAGGAACAGCATGTATGAATAATGCTTTAGACTGGATTACAGTATGTTCGATTGAAGTACAGAAAAAAAATGGGTGGCTGGAGTGCCTCTGCGTATGTTTAATGGCACTGGGATGGCTCACAAGCGTCAGGGCTTCACCTCTTATTTCCCTGCTCCTCGTCAGGCCCATGCAGGACTCAAGGTCCTGGCCTCCTGAAGGCTCCTGATCAAAACCTTCCTTCCCTCTCCTCCCCAAACACTCAAAGATTCGTCCCTGGAGAGACGCTGTTAACTGGAGAGAGGAGATAACACTGCCTGCACTTCCTGTGGACCTTGAGATAGCGTGAGGGTGTGTCTGAGTGTGTGTCTAGGGGGAATAAAAGTCTTGATTTATAGAGTCGACAGGGTCTTTTGTGCATAATTCCAAGTTTTGGCTGATAGTCCTCTGTGATAATTCATATAGGAATTCCTGTAATATATAGGTACAATTCTTTGCAGTGTTCACTGTTACTCGAGTGGCTGAAGAAATGAAGGATAGAGCGTTTATGAGGTTTGAGAGATACATGGCAGCAGGCTGCAGCCGCTGCCAAAAGCTCTGATCGAAACCAGGGCTGCGGTCAGTTCAAGCTATTTAAAATGTAAATAGAGACTGCAGCTCATTTGCTAATGATGCTCAAGCGTTCAATCTCACTTTTTTCCCATTAAGTTGGACATGGCAAGCTTCTTATGTCACAAGTTATGCTTTAACCCCTTGAACTCTGATTTTCCCTTAAATTTCCCTTAAATAGCTTCAAAGTTCAACATTTTTTCCACACTGTGTGACAAGGTCACATCCGTATTCTCATTGAAGCAACACCGCGCCTATATTGTTTTATGGCTGCACCACTACATCAAATATAAAATATGTCATGTCATTGTGCATCATTTTGGACACACTTCCCTGTAATTCATCAGGACTTATTTGGTATATTTGGAAACCATGGGATCACCACTAGAATTTAAAATCAAGTTCTGTGGGTTTGGACAAAGCTCAGCTGCACCGCATGTGATTGTGATGATGAACCCACCACTGGGCCTGGAAGAGCTGAGGAGATTAAAAACTGTGATTTTTAGGACTATCACCTTAATTAATTGAACTGACAGTGAAGTGAATCCAGCACTGACATGTGCCTGGTCTCTTAAACTCACAGTGGGTTGAGGACTCATTTCTGGAGGGGGTGCATGCACAAATACGTCATGGCCAAGGGAGGCAGCGTATTTCTCTTATCTCTGAAAAACTGACTTGTTTTGGATCACAGAAACATAGGACACTGTCAGTCTGTGAGTGTGTGTGTGTGTGTGTGTCCACATGCCTGTGCACATGTGCGTGATTTCACATAACATTTCAATTAACACAACAAAGGACTTGTGTCCTCCAATGACATCACACAAAGAACAAATTCAAACGAAGTAACTCTAAATAACTGTCAAAGCAAATGAAATTGCGCATGACTGATTACAGTTCGGAGTGATGTGTGAGGTGATGCACATCATATGTCAGCCTTCTCGAAATTGCTGTTTAAGCAGCAAAATGACTTTGACCTAAGCTGTATTTAGGCGGTTTTCTCTGTAATAAAGAGTCTCAGAGGAGGGGAGGGGGTTTAAAAGGAGGAAGACCTTCCCATAAGGCCGCTCAAGTAGCAAGAATAGTTATGACAGGCCTGTTTTTTCTCCTTGATGTCTATCTACTTCATTTTGCCTAAAGTAGGATATGATTATTAAAATTACAACCATGCGCAGTGAAACTCATCTAGCTTTCATGGCAGACTGACTTGGATTCTGAAAGTCTCTTTGAAGAGCAGATCCCTCAGGCTTTCTCTTGTGCCCACAGCAGATGGACAAGGAAGCTCATTGTTGCAGAGTTGCCAGTGATGTCTTAGTCAATCGAAGAGGATGAGGGGATGAGGGTAAACCTTCAAATCGATATGCCACTTCCTCTCTCTGTATTGTTCTGTTTCTCTCTGTCTGCCTCTGTTTGTTCAGATTATCAGACGACTCCAATCGCAGCATCTGTCCATCCACCCTTTCTTCCTTGCATCCCTCTGAAAATGTGCTAGCACTTTACGCATTCTTCAGTCAGAGGATAACTCAAGACAGCTTCCACCCCAGTTTAGACATCATTAAATGGCTGACCGAGAACACACTGACCTCACTGCATCCATTGCCCACCCCCACCGAATCCCATCCAAACCCCCACCTCTGTCAAACTTAGAGTTGAACTTCTCTACATGTAGCAATTTTAATAGACTATTACACGCCTGATGTTACTCCATCCCCAAGAGGAGCTGTTGGGAATATTCTGCCGTCACTGCTAATACATGACAAATGCAGCTGGGAGGAAACCTTTTCCAGTGGTCATCAGTGTACTGTAGTCTAACCCCATAACAAGTAAGGGAAATCCTCAGTTGGGAGCAGGCAACACCCATGCGTTTGAACAGTAATGATAGGGGATTATGCATTACGTCATTATCAGGGTGTGTAGTTATTTCCAAAAGCCTTCAGGAATTGAAGAAACTAGATTAATGTATACATTGACAACAATATTTAAAATGGCAGCTGCAAACAATGGGTGTTTGCAGTTGAAGTGACACAAAGTTAATGCATCTTTGGCTTTCATTTAACAGGATTTGAGTGTGCACTCCACTTTCATTAGTAACAGCAGTGTGGTACAAAGAGGGGGCTGTTTCTGGGACATTGGTATACAACGTTGAGCCTTCTTGTGGAGTCATGAGCCTAACTCAGCGAAACACTGATGACCCCAATAGCTTGCCTACTCTCACTCCTCCTGAAAGTTAGTGAATGTTACAGTATGGCCCTGTAGATGTATGCCAAAACTGAGAGGATTGCCAAAATGGAGACAGAGTAGTGGTTCATGGGGTTCGTGTGGGTGCAGAGACAAGAGTCAGAACCACTGCACCATCACAGATGCTTGGCCGGGTGATCTATAGGTTGCTTGGTTTTTACATAGCACTCTGGAACAAACACAAGAGAAATACTGATATTCCAATGCCGTGCATCAGGGGATAAATAATGATATACAACCTGTCACCCATGGTCCATTAAATAATTATATATTTTTTTCCTTTCCTTTTTGTGATGCCTTTGACCACATGACGTATTCATCCTATGAGGAAACATATCATCATCACTGTCATCATCATCATCATCATCATCAATCCTTTATTTCAACTTGGAGTGCCCTTTGAGGATAGATGCTCTCTTTCACAAGTGTGTTGAGAAATGCAAACATAATTTAAACAGTAAAAAAACAACAATGACAATATATTATACTGATTAAAAAATATTTAAAAAATAAATAAATAAAGATGAAAAATAATATATAATCTTTAGTTCAGTTAAAAGCATGAAAAATCAAAATTGCAGTTACAAGTATTTCTAGCAGGAGTGCGTGTTCCTAGAGGTGAGCGGTATTTTGTCTCTAGGCGGTTCCTGTCATTTTTAATTCACGGTGTCACTTCTGTGCTAATAGATTTATTTATCTCAGACTAACAATTCAACATGGCAACAAGCCATAGAGGGCACAGTGACTGCGTCGTCTTGTTTTCAACTGCATGAGCCATCTCACACTGGCTCCTCTGCAGTGTGTATTTCACATCAAAAGTTGAGCCTAAATCAATGCAACAGCTTGGCTTGACATAACTTCACTCTTACTCTTGACCCTTCTACTGTATGTATTGCAAATTCATATATTCCCATCTGGCTTGCAGTATTCCAACACATTTCTCTTTCCATCCTCTGCTGAATATCTCTGTATGTAAATTAAGGAAATGCTGAAGAAAGATGATCTGGTCACCCTTTGGAAAAAAAAAACAAAACAAGTTAAGTAATTTATGAAACATCTTCTCAGGGTTTGTGTCAAAAATGGCCGCATAACAACTTGCTAAACCACTGGCACTAGTGCCTTTACTGGAAGTATTTTTCTCTGAAGCTGCTTTATTTTAGAAAATTAAAGTTGTCTCAGATAATTTGCCAAGCCCCGGAGCACATAAATGAAGATTTTTGAGTCCAATTTTCCGAACCGTTAAACTTCCAAATTGTAGTAACCGGTTGGTGAGAGCATGTTGGGTGGTTACTTCCTTCCTATGTAGTCCTTGTGTCTTCAAAGCCAAGGGATTTTCTCTCTTCAAGTGAGTGTGAAGCATTATGAAAAACAGTCAAAAGTGCTAGCATTGGTAAACTGAGCTAGAATTGGGTTTTTTGTGTAGCTCATGGTTAAATCATGCCAAAAAGACAAGCAACAGTCAAAAAGAGAGCTTGTGTTGCTTACATTGTTGATCTAACACTGTACAGAATCAACATAGGTTAACATGTTGAGTATTTCTGGTACAGTGTACATCTTCCATACCCTGTCACTCCTCTCTTCTTCTCCTCTCTGAGATCCTTAAAAGGTCCAGAAAGCCCCCCCATCAAAGCTACAGCGTGTGTGTGTCCCAGGTGTGGGTCTCAGTGACAGAAGACAGAAGAATGGCTAGAGGAGAGGGCATGGAGTTGTCAGTAGACACGATCCAGCCTCTGTGCTCTCTGCTCTGTTCATCTGTGTGGTCAGAAACACTCCTGTACTTCTGCCCCCATCGCCCAGCAGTTTTACAGCCTGTTTGGGGCCCAGTACCAAAAAGGATACTCCCTTTTTTTTTTTTTTTTTTTTTTTTTTTTTTTAAATAGGACTGCAGCAGGATACTTCTCTTCTCATAGAGATGCTGGATTGTGGACAAGTTGGTTAATTTTTTATTACAAAAAAAAAAAAAATACAGAACTTTATAGCGGGGTCAAAACAAAGGTGATTGAGCCTCCTTAAGATCCTTTCTAAAGGGTGGATTCTATGCTGCACTCTGAGTAAAGCTATAGGTATGGAGTCTGTTCTATACTGTGCAACAGAGGTTAATTCCTATACTGAAATACAGTCACTTTTAAAGGTGTAGAGGTCTCTTCTCTTCTTCAGTATTAACTACAAAGCACATCATATTACTTTTGACTGCTAAATGAATAAAGTCTTGTCAGTATAATCTCTGGAAATGTGGACTCCTGTGGAATATCTCAGATAAAGCAACTTGACCAAACACTGTGCCTCCCATCTGACCGTCCAACATTGCTCTATGCCCTTAGAATGGTACAAATTGGAAAAGAAAAGAAACTTTAAAAAGCCATGGGATTAGGGAAACCTGGCTAGGATCTGGTGAAAGAATGGGGCCACAACCATCACAACTACTACACAATGTTACATGCCTTCTAATATAATGCAACAGGCCGTTAAATATGAATTATTAGTTTTGGAAGGGCCAGATACAGTGATTTTTAAAGGCCCAAGCCCAGTGCCTTCCATATACACCTTTGAGAATGATGTCTTTGTCAGTCGTGTTGCCCCGCTCCTCCACTGGAGCAATGAACAGGCCACTCCAAAAACATGAGGCTCCCTGCCAGCTCCAGAGAAAGCCATTTGGACATCTAATAGCTGTGGACCAGGCCAGCTTAATGTAAGCCTTATTGTGATTACCTGACGTAATGACAGCCAATCCAAATACAGCCTGTAAGCCATTATCGGCCAAACAAGGGGGGAAACATTATGCATCGCACCATGTCAGCATGACAAGGCCTGAACAATGCAGGACCCCAGCAGCATGAAAAAGTTTCCACCCTGCTATTCCTGCCCCCATGGGAATAAAGAGGAACTGTTCAGAGCAGTTATACTTCCCACCTGCCATGACTTGTTCCTTTAATGGGTGGCAAAAGGTCTTCAAGGCCCAAATCTCCATTGTAACATAAACTAAAGGGTGGCCATAGTAGCAAAAACACAGCTATGGTAGTTTTCAAACCACCTGATCAAGCTTGCAATCATGGACAATAGTATGTGTTTTCAGTTCCATGTTGCAAAACTTCAACAATTGCTTGCATTCATTCTGAAAAATGTGAGCTGTTTGTTGGGCTGCTGTGGGTTTGAAATGTTGAAAAGTACAATTTTCTTCTGATTATAGGTCAATCTCTTCAGATACCTGTTAGAAAAAAACAACTTGAATGGTAAAATAAACTCCTGATAAGGTCTTTAACTTGTGTTTTAGAGGTACTAGCTCAAACTGGCAAGTGCTGATTGCACTAGGGTTGCGGTCAACATGAATGACACTGATGTACGTGACAGGAATTGGTAGAAAATGTGCCATCTATGATTGAGGGCAATTTTCTTTTCCCTTTCCATGTGCAAGGCAAAACATGGAGCACTCCTGATGCGTGGGTGCACCTGATTTTCCTCCCTCCTATTAACTAAATTGTAGGCAATTTAAGTCCAGGGAGAGTGGAAGCTGTGCGAAGAAAAAGCTGACGCCAGCCCACTACCAGTAAGGAGTCTGAAAAGTCCAAGTTTCTTCTTTGCCTTGCATACATCCCTCCTACGCTCCCCTGCTGAAAATCTACATTTCCAAGCGTTTCCAAAATATCCGTCAGTGTCTGTTGCAGCTCATCAGTTTGGCTGAAGATGGAGACTGTGGGATCCCCCTACCTCCTGACACTTTATAACTCAAATCGTTAATCAGGATTACGTTCAGCATCTCATTACACAATACTTGCAGGGGAGGGAGAGAATTCATCAGGTTATGCTTCCCTGCTAGCCTCAGGAATGTCTTTGGAGGGGCATTACATTTTCAGAAGTGCTTGGCCTCCTGGAAGCCTGTCCAGCAACTTGGGCTGTTTGTTTCTGGAGGATAGGATTTGACCTCTGTGTTTTATCTAGAGTGATTTCCTGGCTGAAAGGAACCTATCATTAATACCCTCCCATGCAGTCTTATTTCAGTCTCTCTTGTGAACGCTCTGTTTTCAGGTCTGCTAAGGCAATTACAGCTGGCTTGAGCATTTGGTCAAACACCCCTGTTGCTTGTGTGAAAGCTATCTCTTCAAGTACCTATGAGTGGTGTGTGAGTGCACCTCTGAGTATATGCACGTGTCTGTGAATGAAAATAAATTGTTTTATTAGTTTGCAATGCAATACTGTACAGCTAGATATAAAACTATCAACACAATTCAAACACATAACCACAGTGATTACTTTACATATAGTTGTTTTATTCATGGTGGTTGTGTTAGTTATCAAGGCTTTAGGTGTGGTTTCGTGACACAGGCTGTGAGTCGATTTTGTTGTTTTTGGAGGGCAGAGGAAGGAAAGGCACCAGGTCAGTCCAGGACAAGTGAAACAGAGAAGACGGGGTGAAGCTGTCCCTAGTTGCTGATCTGTGGTCAGTATGGCAGTTTTTCCACTTAAAAGCACAGTTTAAGAGCAGAACTGGACAATAGCATATTTGAATATGGTTTCAGATATCACATGAGGCATACTTGATTTAAAATGCCATGCACTGAATCAGCTTCAGTTGGAGACGCACTGCAAAAAATATTTAGTCTAGTTTAGTGCAGTTCTTAACTGTTTTTCTTCCATACACACTACGAAAATCTGGGAAAGTCAGGGAGCTGAGGCCAAGTCAGCATTTAAGGACAGCTCCACCCCACAGAGGACGGAGGTATCTTGTTGCTGAGAGTGAACAGTGGCAGCGTGGCAGAGGAATCATGTGATAACAGTGGGGCCGGTGCGTCCAGTCTTCTCATGGAGCTGAGAGATCTTCAGAGCGATGTCTACCAGAGGAGCCAGCATCACCTGCACAGAGACAGCGCACACACAACATTTATAGGTCCATTTATAAGTCATGTGTCTTATTCAAATGAGCAGTTAGAGTAAGTAAAAACCTAAGTACTTTTCACTTTTGTTATAACAGTTTCCTTTAGGTGGGACAGTAAAGATGCTACTCTTCCATGACCTGCACTGTGTTATGCCCCTATATCTCAGACACCACAAGAAGTATCCATCTTAATGAGCCATTTACTGAGTATTGAGTCTAAAAATGTTTTCCTTGTAACAAGTAAAAAAAAAAGTCTCCAAAAGTGGTGAGATAATTTTGCTTGGTTCCAACACACTTTTAACTTGGTTTGAGAATTTTCTTGAAAAAAAATGATGGCGTTTTGAAACAATAGGGCTCACTCCACAAGTGTCACTTCATTCGGTAAAAGTTGATTTGTGTTGGAAACAAGTGAAATGATCTCATCTCCTTGGCAGCGTCTGAAGAAAAATAAGATTGTAAGGCTCAATATCTGACTTAATGGCTTATAGGGAGGGATATAACTTGCAGTGCAGCTTTTATCTCGAGATTACTATCCACTACTTGTAATGTGGCTCATTCTACTATACTAATACAATTACTGTAGGTCATTCTGGATAATCAGTAAAATATCAATCATGTAAATGTTCTTATTACATGAAAGGGAGCTATCAGCTAGTCTGAGTTTAAACTCAAATACACAAGAAAGATCAAATATCCTGTCCTTACCAGAGATCTAAAACCAGTAACAGATTATTCTCTGCTAGTGGTTCTTAACTTTAGGACTGTGTTTACTCTAAAGGACTATATGTAATAACAACATCAGACGTACTGCAGCATGATGAAGCAGGATTAAGAAGAAGACGATTTATAAAAATGGATGCTTCTAAATGGAGCATGAAAAGAAAAATTTCCACTTCCATTCTAGGCTGGCTCATATCTAAAACAAACTCAACAAATTTGTAAATCAAACCTACCCAAAGTCAGCCAACTGACCCATGAGCCCACAGCTCATTTATCTATCACGTTAATATTCTGAGGCAAAGTGTCTTTGCTTATCTAGTCATGGAAGGTGTGTAAGCACTGGGGAGGATCAAGCAAATGGGACTGAAGCAGAACTTTGTCCCTTTTTTTCCTCATTTCTCTCTTTCTTGTGCTCCATCACCTCCCTGACTACATCAGTTAAAATGACTTTATGAAGTGTCGAGCTGGGGCTCTCAATCTTATTTTTCCCCGAGGCTATTTTTCCTTCTTTTCATCCTGGCTCTGATAAGCAGCCATAATTCAAATCTTAGCCAAGCATCCCAGTGCCGTCTCCCCTTTGAATACAAGTTCTGGACCTCAAAACAACTTGGCTGTCTGGGTTTACAGGGCCTTCCAGCCAGGCTGAAGCCTTTTGAGGCCCACTGCCTTCGACAGCAGATCAGAATTTGGGCTGTACCAGTGCAGGAATTACTTAGCTCACATGGGGCTAACATGACAAGTTCAAGCATCTCTTTAACATATCCCTGCAAAGCACCTTTCATAGATCCTTACTAGCTGACCAGGCTGAGGAATAAAACTCTTTGTCAAGTTGTGAAGATGCCAGCAACTCAGTGAGCAAAACTAGTTGTTGGCATTATTTGCTGCTCTAGTGGGAAACTCAATTCATAGCCATAATTCTTTATTCCTGATTTATTTCCGTGGTAATTCACTTAAAAAACTCTGGGGGGAAAAATCCTCTGGTACCAGTGCTTGTCCCAGAAGTTTGATGATATCATAGTCTAGTTCTTTCTGTCACTGATTTTGCTGGCTGAATTTAGTTTTTGTTGTCCTGACCTGTGGGTCCTGGTAAATCTTCTTGGGGTCCTTCTCATAGCTGTCTATGTAGAGCCTGACGGTTGCTCCGGCGCTGCCTGTACCACTCAGACGGAAGATAATTCTAGAGCCATCTGAAAAGATAATCCTCAGGCCCTGAGAGAAAGAGAGAGATAACAGACAAGACGGATGTAAATGCAAAGGTTAAGACAAACGAGATAAAACATACTGTGTGTACTGCTGCATGCTGACTGTTATTACCTGTAATCCATTACAGCAATATTTTGTTATAACTTTAGTCACTTTATGAATACAGTTTTAATTTTTGCATATTCATAGTGTGAGTTATTACACTAACTGAAATGAAACTGAACTCAACAGAACGCCTTAAAAGTGTTACGGCTGTGTTCAGTAACACAAAAGCAATAGACCTTGTTGAAGAGATGGACCCCGTCTTAAGAAGATGGACAACTGAAAGCGTATAATCTAAAAGTGCAATGGATGCTGCAGTGCAAGCTCTCACCTGGTTCTTGGACACGCTTGCGTCCACAGGGTCTGTGTAGGCAAAGTTGTCAGCAATAGCGACCTCATATGTCTTATCACCCGATGAGAGTTTCTTTCCCTTAAAAGATGGGTCGAACATGGTAGTCTCCAGATCCTTAATCATCTTGTTGGCAGCGTCTGAGTCAACCTCCTCATAATCATACCTGGGGGGATAAAAGGCTGATTTAGACTGGTACAAAAATGTAATCTGTCATTACGCAGACATGAAAAAAAACCTGGTGCATAACAGGCATAGAAAGGCTTATCCTATATAAACACTTTTATTTTAAGGGATCTTTTTAGCCCTTCTACCACAAATTTCCTCGCAATGAGGAAAGTATGTCCATAAATTCCAGAATTTTGATGTGAAATTTAGCTCTATGAATGCCATAGACTGTAAAAAAAAAATGAAACAAAAGCAAAAAAAACATGCTGAATACAGACCCTCCTTGGGTTTCCATATGTTGCAGTTCTCTATATTATCACTAGAGGTTGTCAGAGTACCATCAACACCAAACATTTTTCCCAGAGTCACCAAAGATTAAAATATATGAATGATCAACTAACTGACTAACTAAATAAATGAATGAATAAATGAAACATAAAATGCTATTTGTGCCTCAACCCCAAGTTCAAGAAACTCTGCTACAGGGATCTGTGCTGACCTGGTGAAGAAGTTCCTTCCAAACTTCTGCCAGTGGTCCTTCATGATCTCTTCCACACTCTGCTTCCTGGTGGCCAAGATTGACAGCCATGCAAGCACTGCCCACAGGCCATCTTTCTCACGGATGTGATCAGAGCCTGTTTGGTAGGAGGTAATGTGTGAGAGCAAGAGGAAAAGAGAATACATGAGAGAGTGGTTACAGACATGTGCAAGCAAGCCTCGCCACAATGAGCTGTCTAACTGCCTGTAATGAAGCACAAACACAGACTTTCACAGCAGCTGGTGCTGTGGCATGGCTTCACTCCTCTATCGGTACACAACTGACAAAGTTACTGGTTGATTTAAAATTAATGTAATTGTGGCATTATGTGGATGAGTGGTACTGGTTTCTCTTGGTTGAGTTCTAGGGATATAAATCTGCTATATAATTCACTCACCAGTGCCAAAGCTCTCCTCTCCACACAGGGAGAGTTTGCCAGCATCCATCAGATTTCCAAAGAACTTCCAGCCGGTGGGAGTCTCGTACAGTTGCATCTGCAGTGCTTTAGCCACACTGGAACATGAACATACCAACAAACACATCAGAAAAAAGGGGTCTGTAACTGACAAGACATTAGGTAGTTCTTAATAATGGTCATCAATATACCACACTGACCAGATGCAGTTTGGCCCTGGAGCTTATTTATCAGTTGATTAAATTATACTACTTGTTTTTAAGGCCTGACAAGAAAAATATATAACCTGCAACCCACTTTGAGTCTCAACCTTTAGCTTGAGAAACACTTGGCTATGGGCTGGACTTACTTGTCGAGGGCTCCACTGGTGGGCATACTGCGAGCCAGTCCTTTGACACCAGTCTTCTTGAAGTAAGGGATGCTGGTGATGTTGGCAGCGATGACAGCGACTGAGTCTGAGGGGTTCACGAAGAAGCCGTGTTTACCCAGCACCATGTTACGATCCTGAAGAAGAGGTAAAGAGAAACTTCAGGAATAACACAAAGCACTCAAGATATGTAACATTCAAGCCCTTGGTTCTTGAGCTCTAGCTGATGGAGCCAGTCTGTTGGCAGCACGGTGATTTCTTCAGATCTCACTGTGGCTACTGATTCAGTGAGCCTGGGATGGGATGAATTCCCTCAGAGGTTTTTCAGTATAGCTTCTTATTAAACTGCAAATACTGAAGTATTTTAAGTTTTATTCTGATCATTTCACTCAAGAAGAAGAATTTAATACTGGAGCAAAAAAATCTCCCTTGATAACAGTATAGTTAACCAGAAACATGCACTGTCCTCATTGATAGCTGTGCCAAAGTAAAAATGAGTTAAACTCTGGGACCCAAGCCCATTAAACTGCTCTTTGACTTAGGTCCATTTAAACCTCATAAGACACTGTTCATGTAGGCTGACATCATCGATTCAAAACCAGTTCATGAACTTCCTCACGTCATCCCCTCTTTCTCACAACGATGCTGTCACCGCTCTCCAATGTGCACTATTTGATTTGAGCATAGGTGATGTAAACACATCTTCTCAATAAAGAAAAAAAAAAGACTTACACCATCACCATCAAAGGCGGCGCCAAAGTCATACTCTCCTCCTTTCATAGTATTGACCAAGTCAGCAGCGTAGGTGAGGTTGGGGTCAGGGTGGTGGCCCCCAAAGTCCTCCTGGGGGACGCAGTTGATGGCTGAGTTGGCAGGAGAACCCAACTCTTCACAGACTATTTTTTTCACATAAGGACCAACCACTGGAGAGAAAGGGAGACTGTCATTAAAAGTGGCACTCACACACTTGCCTAGAGGAGGAGTGCACTACTCAGTTGTTTTGTTATTATCAAAGATAAGCCATGGCATAGCATCTCTGGAGTGAGCTACAGGGTGTCTCTAGCTACCAGTTAAATACAGAATAGTGTGGGGAGCCCATTTTGCCTCTTGAAACAATCTTTGGCTGAAATTGTACTGTGTTGGCCCATACCTCCATGCATAGCATCCAGGCGAACGTTAATGTGCTTGGCTCCAGAGAGAAGCTCCTTCAGTGCAGCAAAGTCAAAGATGCCTCTCAGCATCTCAGCATAAGCCTCCACAGAGTCCACAATTTCAACTGGTGAGACAAAGAGGAAGCAGAACACCATTAAGCAAGCAGGAGACGGTAAGGGGGAACTCATTTCACAGACAATCTTGCTTAAGAGTAGTAAAGGCTGTAAGCTGCTACATTGCCTAACAAAGTAGGTAAACCATGCCTTAACGGCAAAACTTGGCCACCATGCAGCTGGTGTTAGATTTCCCACTCTGAACAATACAAGTAATGAATCAACTGAAATATTAAATCATTAACAGTAACCTAAACTCCCTCCATAATTTACTCTGTAACAATTATTGAGCATCTTAAAACAAAGCAAGCATTCTTTTCCCTGTTTAGATGTAGTAAATAAACATGAGTGAAAACAGACAGACAGATAGAAAGATAGACAGATGATCTTTACACTTTTATAGCACTAATTCCTGCAAAATTAAATAACTCACTTGAGGTATCGTCATTAAATGACAACACTCTGCTCTAAGTGCCACTGTACCTGTGAAGGGCTTGAAGGTGTCCACCTCAAAGGTCTGCTTGCCGATCTTGGAGAGGTCCACTTTCAGGTCTGAGCAGATGTGATATTCCTGCAGGCCTTTGCTGATCTCAAAGATTTTGTTTGTGATGCCCTCTGGAGCGGGACCTGAGGACAAAACAAATGGTAGAGGGTAGGGTTATGTATTACAGACTTTTCACTTAAACACAGATAAAGCCACCACAGAAACCCCATTAGATATATACAGTACATCCAAACTGAAGCACAGTGCAACTTGGACTGTTGCATTATTAGCTATATGGCTGTCTCTTTTTGGCCCTTCCTCAACTATCTGTTCCAACCACACGCTGAAAGATGGGTTCTTGCCCACCAGCTACCACAATTATGCCGCCATCTTCAAGGGCAAGTTAGATGAAAGAGACCAGTTTGTGGACTATACATGCTATTTGGCAGGGGCAAGGATGCTTGATGTATACACCCTATGGTTAAGCCAAAACTGAGGTTGACTGATCTTTAACCAGCTACATGCATGTTTATTTTGAGTGTATTCTACATTGCTGGCTTTATAATGTTGTGGGTAGAGGTGGGCATAGTCTACTATGTTGTACTGTATACCTGCTTACATGCTGTATGACTGCAGCACTCACCTCCACTGGAGATGTTGTACTTGATGCCAAAGTCTCCGTTGGGGCCGCCTGGGTTGTGGCTGGCTGTGAGGATGATGCCACCCACCGCCTTGATCTTGCGGATCACACAGGATACTGCTGGGGTGGACATAATGCCATTCTGACCAATCACTAGGTGGTTGATCTGCGGGCAAGAACACATGCACAGATTGATACCAACACCCACATGTGCAAAAACCAGAGAGAATCCATAAACACTGGCAATGGGCTATATTAGACTATGTTGTACAGTGTAATCTACAACTGTCACAGCCTCACTGTGTTTATTTTCAGATTTACTATTACTGACATAGTTGGTTAATTGAAAAACATTAAAGAAAAACTTCATTAAATTGTAATCTTTTAAAGTAAATTGTTGGAGAAGAGCAATAATGTTTTTGTCATTAGGCACAACACACTTTCATAAGAGCAGGATGTTTGCCTCTTTGTACATGACCCTTATTTTGAAAATCATACAACTATTTCGACCCAGTGAACCAGTCTGTGTACACATATGAGCATGCATGCACTGGTCCATTGTGTGCATCCTTGGCTATGGTTCAAATTCCTCACTGGCCCATTAATGAGGAAAATTACAAAAGCTAACCTTCATCAGTCATCTTTGGGCAATTTCAGTCCACACTGCTTGCCTATTAACAGGACAGTTTGAACATGCATTTGGCATTGGTTGTCCTGCAGGTGCAGAATCACAGGACAAGGAGCCCCCTGCCTACTTGCTAAGTGGGGTAACAGTTTCAGACTTCAGAAAGCTTAAAAATGCACGGGAAAATGCACAATGTCCTACTGTAATTTATTTCTGGGTTTGATCATCCAGTGTCCATCGCTGCTACAGTGTCAGACCATACGCAGCGCAACGTGACCGGCTGCACGTTGCATGCTACGCCCCCCTCCACCAGGATGGCTTCAAAGTGCCATCACACCACAGTTCATTATGAAACAGCATGTTTGGCTACAAATCCTTTGTATTGCAGTAACAACCTGCGGAGAACCTGTGGTGGCTCGTTTATGAAACTGTACGAGTGTGGACATGACTGAACTGTTGTGAAATTAATTTAAAAAAAACAAAAAACTACGGGCTTCTGACCTCAAGGAGAAAGTGTCAGCGTGCGCCAGTACGTGAAATGCCAAAGGTAACCGTTTAACATGCAAGTGATCTCCCTGCACTTTACCGAAAAGATCACCGCGGTCAAGTTTGCACCGGGGAGACAGTCTAGGAAAATAAAACCCGGAGGAAACCTATCACGTTAACATTCACTGGAGCCCGCTACTTTAGTGGAAACGTTGCGAAAAACTAATTATTTCCTCGCCATTGCAGACACAGTGAAATGCACTCTACGCAAACGTGGAGGGCCACAAACACAGCACACGAATGCCAATCCCATTTGAACACTGTGTTCTATGTCATACCATAAGGAAAACATCATGGAAGAAGCCTGAGACGACTTGTAGCTGAAGGTCAGCTGTAAAGGGTAAAGCAAAGTGTCGCATTCGTAATTAATATTGTGACACTTTAATGCAGACAATGTTTCGATTCAATTTCAGTTAAAAAGTGCATAGTGCATGGTCCAAATCCTCAGCTCTGATTGGCTAAGTCACGTTCGAAGCCGTTGTATGCAAATTGTAATAACTGCAAATCAGCAATCACGCCGACAAGCTACTCTTATCGCCTAGCAACCAGTTTCGTACAGCCGAGAAAGTACATAGCTAGCTTAGCCTTAAGTAAAAGTAACTGAAGTCGTTGATATATGGGCTTATTATTGTTTATTGAACGTAAAATTGCGTTTCTCGGTGAATTTGTCGGTTATCTCTTTAACGTACAACATATATAACGTTACACCAACGTAAACAGCCAGTTACTCGACCTATTACGGCTTATTGCTAAAATACGTCAAGTGCAACAGTGCAACGTGTTAGCTGTCACTGAAGATGCTGTGATACAAAGTTGCCTTGACAGCTAGCGCGACGTTGCTTGCTTGCTAGCTGACATGCTAACTGGGACGAGACTTGGGGATCGGGGCTTCATAGCTACACACACACACCGGGGCAGGACCACAGGTAGACAATGAAGCCTTCTCCTACTGACCCCGTTGGCGGCAGCAATCTGGACGATCAGCTGAATCGCGTCTTTCATGAAAAACCTGCCATCTCCTCCCACCACCACAGTGGCCGTCTGGCGCTCGGCAGGCTCGATGACAGAGATAATGCTCTGAATGAAGTTTTCCGCATAGTGCTGGTTCTGCTGGAAGACCGTCACCCTCTTCCTCAGCCCGCTGGTGCCAGGCTTCTGGTCTGTGTACGGCTTGGTCTTCACCACTGTTATTTTCACCATCTTGCCCCCCAGTAACGCTGCTAGCCGCCCCGTGTGATCCGCAGTCCCCTGTCGGTGGAGGCAAATGCAAGAGCAGAGCGGCCACACGTACACACCGGGCAACTCCCCCCTCACAGACCCGCCTACTCCCAGTTTAAAGGGCAAGTATGAGATGATTGGTCCCCAGGGACTTAACATGGATGCATGTTTTTGCAGTTCCCCTTTATTTTTTATTCATTCTTGGGTATAAAAATAATTTGACCAGGGCAGATTTCCCCTACATTGAGGTCAAGTGCTCATGTGGGTTAGGTTAAATGTTATAATGGAGACCCTTTAAAAATCCAGAATCAAACCAGATGACTGTTACATAATCCGTTATTCTGGAATGATGCTCCCGCAGCTTTTGCAGTCCGCAAAAGCCAGTGCAGCTTCTTTTAATTGTTGCTACTCACCTTCAGAGAATGTCTGAAGATTTTTCTCATTCTGAAAAGTGAAACATGCATTTTGCCCCATACACCTACTGACAATATCAAC